>JBBPBT010000623.1:3934242-3956080 GCA_037974875.1 Cicer bijugum
GTATTGATATTATAAATTTTTTGAATAAATAATTCTATCTAATTTGTTCATGTAGACATTAATTTAGTATTTATTGAAATTAATTGATATATTTAATTATCTATTTAATTTGAAAATATAATTAAATGAATTATTTCTATAATTGAAATTAACACTTTAATTATAATTAAAATTATATAATAAAAAATGTCATTTTATAATAAACTTAGAAAATAAAATTTAAAAATTTAATGATATTAAATATAAAATATAATCAAATTTATTTATAAATAATATATTATTTAATTATTAGTGATTTAATTTGACAGTATAACCGAGTTTTATTTTTCAAATTCTCCTCAAAATAATACAGACTAGACCATCATAGTTTTTGATTTCAAATATGTAGCAGTCAAAAGGATATGGGAAATTTGTTGTTCGATTTTGATGGTGACGTGCGAATTATTTGATTAACAATCCAGCAATCAAAATGGAACAAACGATTGCTAAACAACAAACTACCATGAGCCACGTAACTTACACTATTGTGTTTGATTTGATAATGAAAATTTTAAATAAAATTATTTATAGAGAAATAGAACTCAATAGTCATAAGGGGTAAACATTTTTAGTATGGATTTGGATTGTATTATATGTCTAAATTACATCCAGTGATGCAAGTTGAGCATTTATGAGGATCCTGATTTTGTAAATTAGATAAAGAAATTAGAAATAAAATTATATAAAGAGAAAATAGAACTAGGATTTAGATTGTACTCCATATTAATAATTGGGGAAACCATTTTTTAGTATGGATTTAGATTTTATTCAGCCTAAATTACATGTAGTTATGCAAGTTGAATATTCTTTGTTATTTAAATTTAAATTTTAATATCTTTTATTAAATTTAAAATATGAATTTAAACCGTCTATTCTTAATCAGACAAATATAAATGTTTAAACATATAAATGTATATCATATCCAGATCCTTTATTATATATTTACATTTGAAGGTGGAGTTGTAGGTCTTCTTAAAACTCTTCATTGAGTGAGAGAAATTAGCATGTAGAATGCATTTTTTGAGTTAGATAACTAGAGGATTGTTAATTGTCTTCTCCATCAAATCTTGGAGGCATTGAAAAACACACAAAAATTGAGATCTTAAACGTTTTAACTATTATAAATTTTTTTTACAAGTAATTGTTTATACAAAATTTATCTTTGTTACAATGGATATGGTCATATGGTTGAGTTGTTTACCATTTCTATTCTTTTCTTTGAGTGTTTTAAAACTATTCCATAAGAAAATTTTAAGTCATGACTCAAAAAATATTGTTGAAGAGTGACTAAAGAACAAAAATGAATGTTTTAGAAAACTATATTCTTTAAAAAAACTATTTTAACACCAAAATGATTTTTTTTTCCTCAAAATTAAATTGACATTATAAATTGAAATATTCACTTGTGCACTTTTTCATTTAAATAATTTCAACTACGTTTCGTAACAAATTGTTGTTATCATTATTTGAAAAAGAAAATAAGTTAGAATAAAAACAAATTAGGAATGAACCAATCAATACAAATAATTCCAATAAACTAACCAAAAAAATTAGTGGCTAAAGACCTTTACTCTTGCACGGTACCACATTCAATTGAAAGAGTGAGCTCTAATACCAATTATAATCATTAGTCAAAAGAGTCCTACATTCATCCACAAGTTTTCTCTTATGCCAACTAACATTTTCTCCTCTTCCACCCCTGAACACCTTCACTACACAAGTCAACCATAACATTAACATATTTCTCCTCTAGTAAAAAAAAATGTTTAATTGCAGTTTTTGTCTCCCTATTTTAGCTGACACTATGCCAAAAATAGGATTTTACAGCGCTTTTTTTAATCCATTTATAGTGTTTTTTCAAAAAATAAAGCGCTGTGGAATCGAGCGCTGTAAAAGATACAACAACGCTTTTAAAAAAGCGTTATAAATCATGTAAATATAACGCGCGCTTGTTCTGCACATTTTACAGTGCTTTTTTAAAAAAACTCTGTAAAATGCGCACATAATATGCATTATTATGCACATTTTACAGCGCTTATTTGAACAAGCGCTGTAAAATGTGCATATAAAATTCATATACTGGGTGTGCCTTTTACAACGCTTTTTTCAACAAGCGCTGTAAAATGTAGACCCATAATTCATGTATTGGGTGTGCCTTTTACAGCGCTTTGTTCAACAAGCGCCGTAAAATGTCCATCCAATGCACATTTTACAGCGCTTTTTTAAAAAAGCGCTGTAAAATAATTTTTTTTAAACGTTATAAATTAAATTTTTGTAATGCGCTTTTTAGCTTTTTATGACATTTTTTTAGAAAGCACTGTCTTTTATCTTTTTATCCAAAATTATTTTGATCCAGTTCACACAACACAACCAGAATCAGTTCACACAACACAACTAGAATCAGTTCACAATCAGTTCACACAACACAACAAAACATATTCAAATACCATAAGCAGTTCACACAATCAGATACATATATATAACCCTGTAACTCTGCAATTTATAACCTAATTAATTACATTCAGATACATATATAACCTAATTTACAACCTAATTAACTACATATTCATATGTTAGTTCATATATTGTCCTATGATCATATACATATAATAACTAAAAAATATACAGAATATACACTAGCTGCCATATAATATTCAGATCCCTTGCCAAGCAGCATGCTATTTCCCAGAAAATCAAATAATTTTCATTTAAAGCACATACTCACACCATTCTTCCTTTAATTCCATTAGATCTTCCTCAGAATATGATGGACCAGAATTGTCAAAGTACTGCAATATAAAAATTGAACATATTATATTAAGTTAGTATCAAATATATAGAAAATTTATATATGAAAATCATATAATGAAAATACCGTACCGTTTCTGAGATAATAGTTTTATTCTTGTCAACAATCTCCTTCATGAATCTCAATACGTAGTACCCACAGTCGATATTGTTTGTTTGACGAGGGCACTTTATTGGGATCCATGTAATGCTATTAGACTTTTGCTTCAACATTGTAGCACCTCTCTGAGCTCGAAAAACTTTTAAGGCACTATCGAATAAATGAATGTGATTATTATTGCATGAACAAACACATTATATATATATATATGTAAGAAATAAATGAATATTACTTACGTGTCGAACATAGTCTTTATTTTGGAGTGATTGTTGTAATTTCCATGCAAGGGATCCAAATAGTATATAACTTTAGAGACCGCATTGATTGCAAATAGCACCCAATGTGCCCTACAACAACAAAAAAATTGGTTAAGCATTTTTGTTTATACACAACTAATAAATTAAAATCCCATCAATTAAAAAAGATAAAATTACGTACCCTGAATTATATGGTGCCAAGAACAATTTATCATTTTCTATATTTACTAATAACATATCTACAACGTATTTCTTTACATTTTCTGGATCGAGTTTGCACATCGACATCATATACGGAGACAAAAATGAGTATTTATTTGACAATTTCCTCGTGCACACGACCTTCTCATACAAAAACTTTCAATGAAAATTTTAAACTAGATTAATTACCAATACATTTAATTAATTACCAATAAATGCAATTAAAAGTATTTTTTATCTCATGTACAAGCTCATTACAATAGCACTAAGCTCCTTATGTTGGAAAAGTTCGTAAATATGTTCCTTTTCGAGAAATTCATCATACTCATCTCCGAATATATCTTTATTCATGGGTACGATGCGCGAATCGTCGCTGCTGCCCATGTTCCATTTTACTTGGATGTCAAGACACGCCCCGTATTTACCAAGTCATAGCTGACTTATTTTATGAGCAGTAGCAGCAGCGACCGATTTTCCCCGATCCAGTTTTCTTGCTGCAACTTTGGCAGCTTTATTACCCCCAGTCTTTGTGATTTGGCAGCTCTATTAACCTCCAATTTTTGAGGTTTGCTGCCTTTTTTTGGCTTTACGGGTGGTTTATTTAATTGGATCTACAAAAATAAGGTTAAATGTTAGTTTATTGAATCTGAAAAAATGATAAACCTTAGGCAATAAATGTGACTGATAGCATTTCAGCAAGTGTACTGAATCGTTGCAAGTAATAATAAAACGGTAGTACCGAGTGTCGAACTCAAGGATTGCGTTTTACTATTGAATATTAAAATTGAACAAAAAGGTTCCCAAGTTGATTGAAATAATGTTTGAAATTAACAACAATAATAAAATTGATCTTTTAGAATGAGAAAAATGTCAGGGATGAGTTTCACTTTGAATCCAACCTTGGTGTCTAATTTGATCCTAGTTACTGAATTCCATTATTGAATTATTACCGAATTCTCTTTATTATTCTTGCCCTAATGTCTTAGTGACATAACCTTTAATTCCAAAGTAACCCCTAATTCCTTAGTGGATTTAAGATTAGAATTAAGCATTACCGTATAGAAATTCTCTTGTAAATTATTGCTTTGCAACTAATTTAATTGGTTTCATGACCTGCATCTATCCCTAGACTACAAATTCATGAATTTCTCATCTCAAGCATTCGTAAAGTCCACTTCCGTTTCAAAATACAGATCGTAGAACATTTTAATGTTGATCAAGCAATAAAAAGCATTAAGCACAGAGATGAGAAAAACAATTCAATAAACTCATTCATATAACTAGAAATCAAATTAGAAAAATAAGGGTTTCATCTGGTTACACTCATCCCCAACAAATAGGGTTTAGTTACTCATGACAGAGATACAAAAGATAAGGATTAAAGAAGAATTACAAGAATGATTCATTGGTGATTCTTGATAAAATTGCTTCAATGTCGTTAGAAACGGTCGTCTTTGAGTTTCTATGGTAGGGCACAAGTCTCCCAAGTTCCCAAGAGTCAAAAAGATCCATAAACAATAAAAAATTGCATTTTTATGATTGCTGATGCGCATCACGCGCCCCAGGCGCGCAGGGCGCGCTCCAGGCGCACAGCATCTGCTGTCTGACGTATTTTGCATCTTTCTCATCTTTTGCGTCTGAATTTGGTCCCGGTGTCTTCATGAAAGTTGTAGATATGGATCTTAGCTTTCATTAGCACTTTGAGTGACACTAATTGGACATCTAGAACTCCATATTAGGCTGAAATACTCCACATATATCATGTTGATTTTTCACCAAAATTCAGCACTGCACTTAAAACAAAACGCAATGTAAAATTACGAAAAATTCCTACTTAATCATTGAAATACAAGCATAACATATTAATAAACTCAAAGAACAAAAATAAACCGAATGTATCAAATAAATCCTTAATTTAACTAATGATTGAAGATAAATAAGAATAAAACAGTGGAAAAATATGCATATGATGAAGAGTTATCAGTGACAAACCTTTTCGGGAAATGTAACTGATTCGTTTCTGGGAATCTTTTTATCATTGCCTTTAGGCTTAATTTTCAGCATCTAAATGTAAATGTGAAATTAAAGTTAGGAGCGAAAAAAAATCAGCAATTAAATATATATATATATATATATATATATATATCAGTTAAACATACATTTCAATTAATTAAATATACCTTATCGAGGGCAACAAGGTTCGTGGGCCATGCCACGTAACTACCAATAGTGTCACCCAATAACTGCATATCTCCATCGTTGTTCGGTATCGGCAACGGTGCAGTTGGTTCGTGATGACTCTTCATCATATGCATAATTTCTATTGATTTTAGTCTTATTTATCTTTAATCATTAGTTAATTTAATGAGTTATTTGATATATTTTGTTGATTTTAGTTATTTGATTTAATAAAATGTTTTTGTTATTATTTGCTTAATTAAGTGGAGATTTTTCGTAGTTTTGCGTTATTACTTTGTTTTAGTGCAGTGCTGAATTTTGGTGAGAAATCAACATGACCTATTTGGAGTATTTCAGCCATATCTGGAGTTATAGATGTCCAATTGGAGTCAATCCAATTGCTAATGAAAGCTAAGATCCATATCTACAACTTTCATGAAGACACCGGGACCAAATTCAGACTCGAAAGACGAGAAAATGCAAAATACGTCAGACAGCAGATGCTGTGCGCCTGGAGCGCGCCCTGCGCGCCTGGAGCGCATTTCCCGCTGTTTAGTACCGCCAACGCGCGCCTGAAGCGCGCCCTGCGCGCCTGAAGCGCGCCCTGCGCGCCTGGAGCGCGCCCTGCGCGCCTGGAGCGCGTGACGCGCATCAGCAATCATAAAAATGCAATTTTTTACTGTTTTTTGGATCTTTTTGACTCTTGGGAACTTGGGAGACTTGTGCCCTAGCATAGAAACTCAAAGACGGCCGTTTCTAACGCCATTGAAGCAGTTTTATCAAGAATCATCCAAGAATCATTCTTGTAATTCTTCTTTAATCCTTATCTTTTGTATCTCCGTCATGAGTAACTAAACCCTATTTGTTAGGGATGAGTGTAACCAGATGAAACCCTTATTTTTCTGATTTGATTTCTAGTTATATGAATGAGTTTATTGAATTGTTTTTCTCATCTCTGTGCTTAATGCTTTTTATTGCTTGATCAACATTAAAATGTTCTACGATTTGTATTTTGAAACGGAAGTGGACTTTACGAATGCTTGAGATGAGAAATTCATGAATTTGTAGTCTAGGGATAGATGCAAGTCATGAAACCAATTAAATTAGTTGCAAAGCAATAATTTACAAGAGAATTTCTATACGCTAATGCTTAATTCTAATCTTAAATCTACTAAGGAATTAGGGGTTACTTTGGAATTAAAGGTTCTGTCACTAAGACATTAGGGCAAGAATAATAAAGAGAATTCGGTAAGAATTCAATAAAGGAATTCAATAACTAGGATCAAATTAGACACCAAGGTTGGATTCGAAGTGAAACTCATCCCTGAGATTTTTCTCATTATAAAAGATCAATTTTATTATTGTTGTTAATTTCAAACATTATTTCAATCAATTTGGGAACCTTTTTGTTCAATTTTAGTAATTAAATATAATTCAATAGTAAAACGCAATCCTTGAGTTCGACACTCGGTACTACCGTTTTATTATTACTTGCAACGATTCAGTACACTTGCTGAAACGCTATCAAGTTTTTGGCGCCGTTGCTGGGGATTGCCATATCACTATTGAATTTAATTTATTTACTGAATTGAAATTTTTTGCTCTGCAATAAAATTTTCTCTTTTATTTTATTTCTAAATGAAAAAAAAAAGAATTATTGTTTAAAACTCTTTTATTTTTACTTAATTATTTATCTTTCTTTAACTGTTCATTACTCATACTTTGTCTAACCTTGTATGCAAGGCGAGTCCTCAGCTGAACTTTTCTTTGATCTAGAAAAAAAAAACCGCGAAAGCAAATCAAAAAGTGGTATGCTGGAATTGAATGCTTATGAGGTTGGGTTGGCTCAAGGGATGTTGCTCTCATAACAGATAAAAAATGTTATTGCCGCTCAGATAAAGAAGGGGATGGCAGCGCTAAATATACAACCCCAAGTGGCTTCTGTCAAATTACTAAAGCATACTAATTGTAACCTTTGTGGAGGAGCACATAAAACTGGAGTTTGTGTAGCACTGGATGATAATGAGGTAGAAGAACTAGAACAGGTGAATTTTGTGAGTAATAACAACAGGCATAATAACCCCTACTCTAATACGTACAACCCTGGTTGGAGAAATCATCCAAATTTTTCCTGGAGAGATCAGCAAGGTGGATCTCAGGGTCAACAAGGAGCTCAAACAAACCAATTTCCACCTAGAAAGGCTGCTTGGGAGAGTGCTATAGAGAAAATTGCGACAATCACAAGTTCTTTCATTGAAGAGTCAATAGCCATCCAGAAAAATCACTCTGCATCCATAAAGAATCTGGAGACTCAAGTGGGTCAACTTGCTCAACAAATGGCACAAAGAACGTCTGAAAATCTGCCTAGTGACACAGTTCCGAATCCACGAAACAATGTTAATGCAGTGACCACGAGGAGTGGCAAGGTGAGTGAACAAGTTCCACCTGAAGCCAACCAGAGTAGAAGTACTCTGACTTCAACCCACCTAGAGGAAATGGCCACACCGACATCAATTGAGGATCACATCACTTTTGAAAAGGAACAAGAACCTGTGGTACAAAAAAGGGAACCACTGCCAAAACCAGAAATTCGACTTCCATTCCCTCAAAGATTAAGGAGGGAAGAAACTGAAAAACAATTTGGTAAGTTTCTTGATGTTTTTAAAAAATTACATATTAACATTCCTTTTGCAGAAGCACTAGAACAGATGCCAACATATGCCAAGTTCATGAAGGAGATGCTGTCGAAAAAAAGAAAAATCGGCGGTGAAACAGTTATGCTTACCGAAGAGTGTAGTGCTATACTACAGAAGAAGCTGCCATCGAAGCTCAATGATCCGGGATGTTTCTCAATCTCGTGCGCTATTGGAAATAGAACTTTTGGGAAGGCTTTGTGTGATCTTGGGGCTAGTGTAAGTCTTATGCCCCTTTCAATATACAAAAAACTGGGCATTGGAAAAGTCAAAGATACACAACTGATGTTACAGTTTGCGGATCGCTCGATGAAACACCCCTACGGAGTGGTGGAAGATGTGTTGGTTAAAGTGGATAAGTTCATTTTTCCAGTGGATTTCGTGGTACCAGACATGGATGAGGACTATGACATTCCTTTGATTTTGGGGAGACCATTCTTAGCAACAGGGCGAGCTATGATTGATGTGGCAGATGTCACCTTAACCTTAAAAGTAAATAAAGAAACTGTCACTTTTAACATTTTAAAAGCCATGGAACATTCAAAAGAAAGAGAAGAGTGCAATCGAATTGAGATCTTAGATGCGATAGTCAACGAAGAAATGAAGCATCAAGCATCCGATTTTCCATTAGAAAGAGTGTCATGCCTACCCCAAGACATTGTTAAAGAAAGTGAATATCGAAAGGTGGAAGAGGTCTTGGCCATGTTAGAAGAAGCACCATCCTACTCCCCCCATTTTCCTACTAGATGGGAGGAGTTGAAAGGGAATGAAGACAAGCCCTCAGAGAAAAAGACACCACTGATTGAACTCAAGCAATTTCCTCCTCACTTGAAATATGTATCTCTTGGTGAGAAGGATGATGTGTTCTTCCTGGCATACAAGCCCCCTTGACAATAGTTGAGACGTCAAGCTAATGACTTTAAAGAAGCGCTTTGTGGGAGATAACCCACAGGTAAAGGTAACTTTAATTTTTGCAATCTTATTTTTGTTATTTGAATTTGTTTCTTTCTAATTGTGTGTAAACGTGCACTATGATGAAGAATTATTAACAACTTGCATTTGATCTTAAGTTTTATGTTTGACATTTTGAAATTTAAGTTATATTTCTTTGCTCATATAATTGCTCAATTCGATAAGTTTCACTAATTCATGCATTGTTGATTACTGCTTGGTTGTTGAAGTCTAACTCATATTTAAAAAAAAAACACTAAATAAATTTTGTAGTGGCATGTTTGGCATCATTTAGATAATTCATACTCTTTCTTATTATCCTAGCTGTGAGCTTTTGAGCCTAAACACTTAAATTCTTTGTTGTGTGATTATCCAGACATGTATTATCCCTTCAGAACTTGCACTAATTCTGACTTGCATCACTTGTAATTTATGCATACATTGAGGCAATTTTATTTGGTCGTTTGAGCCTTTCTAACTACCCTATGAAAATGTTATCCTTTGCTAGCCCCTTTGAGCCTTGCCCCTTTATTTCGGTTACTAGCCACATTACAAAACAAAAACCCTACTTCAATTACATCACCTTACTTGGAGTTAGGTAGAAAATTTTTGTCTTGTCTTGATCAAATTCTAAGTTTGGGGTTGCTCATGAGATAGCAACCTTTTAAGTTTGGGGTGGTGATTCTCACAAAAAAAATAAAGAAAAAAGAAAAAGAAAAAAGAAGAAAAGAAGAAAAAAAGAAAATATAAAAAAAACGATAAATAATATCTTCTTGGTTCTTTTGTCAATGTTTGAGAATCTCAAGAATGAAAAGGTGAAGAAAAAAAATGGTAGAATAATTGGGAAATATATGCCTAACTCCAAGTAATAAAGCCTACTATCCCAAAATGTCATACCCTTACCTAAGCCCCATTACAACCCGAAAGTCCTCCAAAAATGTATGTGTTTGCTGCATTGTGATTGCTAACTAGAATTTTTTCAAGCCTATGGTAGCGTGATGCATGCTCTAGGATTTGAGTGATAAATTCATAACCCTTCTAAACACTTGAGAGAAATTTTGGTGAGATTGTGTGAAGAGAGAGTTGAATTAGATAAATGAATGCCAAGGTGTACAAACCTCGTTATTTTTGTAAGCAACCATAGAGTATGATGGATGTTTTGTAGTAGCTGAAACTTTGAGAATTGAGTCTGATTTGAATTGAGAAATTGAGTTTAAGTTTGCTTTTAACTGCACCAAATATGAAATTAATTGTTGCTTGGGGACAAGCAATAGATTAAGTTTGGGGTTGTGATGACTCTTCATCATATGCATAATTTCTATTGATTTTAGTCTTATTTATCTTTAATCATTAGTTAATTTAATGAGTTATTTGATATATTTTGTTGATTTTAGTTATTTGATTTAATAAAATGTTTTTGTTATTATTTGCTGAATTAAGTGGAGATTTTTCGTAGTTTTGCGTTATTACTTTGTTTTAGTGCAGTGCTGAATTTTGGTGAGAAATCAACATGACCTATTTGGAGTATTTCAGCCATATCTGGAGTTATAGATGTCCAATTGGAGTCAATCCAATTGCTAATGAAAGCTAAGATCCATATCTACAACTTTCATGAAGACACCGGGACCAAATTCAGACTCGAAAGACGAGAAAAATGCAAAATACGTCAGACAGCAGATGCTGTGCGCCTGGAGCGCGCCCTACGCGCCTGGAGCGCATTTCCCGCTGTTTAGTACTGCCAACGCGCGCCTGAAGCGCGCCCTGCGCGCCTGGAGCGCGTGACGCGCATCAGCAATCATAAAAACGCAATTTTTTACTGTTTTTTGGATCTTTTTGACTCTTGGGAACTTGGGAGACTTGTGCCCTAGCATAGAAACTCAAAGACGGCCGTTTCTAACGCCATTGAAGCAGTTTTATCAAGAATCATCCATGAATCATTCTTGTAATTCTTCTTTAATCCTTATCTTTTGTATCTCCGTCATGAGTAACTAAACCCTATTTGTTAGGGATGAGTGTAACCAGATGAAACCCTTATTTTTCTGATTTGATTTCTAGTTATATGAATGAGTTTATTGAATTGTTTTTCTCATCTCTGTGCTTAATGCTTTTTATTGCTTGATCAACATTAAAATGTTCTACGATTTGTATTTTGAAACGGAAGTGGACTTTACGAATGCTTGAGATGAGAAATTCATGAATTTGTAGTATAGGGATAGATGCAGGTCATGAAACCAATTAAATTAGTTGCAAAGCAATAATTTACAAGAGAATTTCTATACGCTAATGCTTAATTCTAATCTTAAATCTACTAAGGAATTAGGGGTTACTTTGGAATTAAAGGTTCTGTCACTAAGACATTAGGGCAAGAATAATAAAGAGAATTCGGTAATAATTCAATAAAGGAATTCAATAACTAGGATCAAATTAGACACCAAGGTTGGATTCGAAGTGAAACTCATCCCTGACATTTTTCTCATTATAAAAGATCAATTTTATTATTGTTGTTAATTTCAAACATTATTTCAATCAATTTGGGAACCTTTTTGTTCAATTTTAGTAATTAAATATAATTCAATAGTAAAACGCAATCCTTGAGTTCGACACTCGGTACTACCGTTTTATTATTACTTGCAACGATTCAGTACACTTGCTGAAACGCTATCAGTTCGAAAGCAACAACAGACGTTACTTTGACATGGCCCGCAGGGATCAGAATATTGTGCAATACTTCTTCGGAAGTATTGTACAATTTTCCTTTTCCCACCTTCCGATGAGTAGGTGAGGACAAGTATAGGACACATGGAGTGACACCCTAAATCAATAGTTAAAACTTAAATACGGTGAATATATAAGTTTGTTTAATACATAAGTAATTACATAAGCAAGTAAGTAATTAATTACCTCGGGAATACTTTTGAGACCGACGTTGCAACTCGCGGTTTCACTCTCCATTTGTATTTCATGTTGGAGCCGATCCGAGAGTTGCTTGTCTTTGTTCGTATTCACCAAAATTGCCACTTGCTCTGTAAGTATTCAGAACGTTTGGAAACAAATGCACTTCATTCATCATTTAATATATAATGTTTATATATTTTTGGAGCTTCAACATTTGTGTTTCCTTCTCTATCTTTTAGATAGAAATTTGAGAGATGAGATCTAAATCCCCAACGGATCTTCCCAACAACTCTCAAAACATAACTCTTTCGTCCCTCATCAAGAACAAAAGTAGTCTGCAATGAAAAATATTATAAGTAAAGTATTTCAATGAAAAAAATTATAAATGACAAAAGAGTGGATCAAAAAATTTACTTGAATGTCATTCCATGTTATATCTTTAGCATCCTTCAACGCCTTATTTCTCCAATCGTCAATCGTAATTGGGATATTTTGACGAACAACAGCCCTAATGTAACTTACAAACATTGAGCTGTTGGGGTCAATTGGCTGACCATTCTCATTCCAACCAACCTAATAAACTCATATAGTAAGTACATGCTATTAAAAAAAGATAAAAAAATACACAGCAAACTGAGTATAGTATAGTATAACCTCAAACTTGGTGCCATTGCTCCTTGCTTTAATCACTTTTTGCATTATAGTTGCACCATGTTTGACTTCATTTTCATAAGTCTTAGCGGTGCCAACTTATTTATTTTGAGATTCTAAATCTTTGTTTGTTTCCATTTAACTACAACAAGTTCAACATGCAGTTTAGTATAACATCAAAAAGCTCAACATGCATTATTCTAAACAAGCTCAACATGTATCAGTATATCTTAAACAAGCTCAACATGCATTTTAATGATTACAACAAATTAATAACATCAATACTTGAATAATGGTTCGAAGAAAGATGAAAAGCGAAGAAAAGAGGGACCGCAGAAAGTTCACATAAATATGGTTCACATAAATACGGTTTGAAGAAATACGTAATGAGGGTTACGTATTTCAATGAAAAAATATTGTGTGCAATGGGAGAGATGATCTTGTATGGAAATAAGGTTCGAAACGAAGGAGATGATCGTGAAAATAAGGTTCTTAATGGACGGGATTATAGGGTTTGCAAAAGAAGAGAAGAACGATGAAGGTTGAGATGATAGTGAAGTTTACGTAATGAAGAGGAAACTGAAGCGGTTACTGTTATATATAAAACCCTTTTACTGCGTTTTTTGTAACCCTTTTACAGCGCTTTTTCAAAAAGTGCTCTAAAAGGCCTTTTACAGCGCTTGTTTGAAAAGCGCTCTAAAAGGCGTCCTTATTTAATTTTTTAAAAGGCTCTTTTACAGCATGTAACGCCCCGGATTTTTGATCCAAGACATTACTCAAAAATATTTATTTTCTTTCAAAACAATTTTTTTTATTTATTTATCATATAATAAAATTTCACTAGGAGATAGTTTGCAATTTTTTTATTTATTTACGCAATTTACTTGATATTATTATTATTATTGCAAAGACAATTTAACAATTATAGAAAATGTCCATTTATTAAAATAGAATAATTCAGGTTTTTCCTAGCGGAAGGACCCCGCCTCCACATTTCTAGGCCATAAAAGTAAATAACTTAAAAAAAAATAAAATAAAAATGTACCACATCAATCTTATCACTACAAACATTATTTTTATTTATTTATTAAAATATCCATTTTGCCCAAGTGCGCGCGCCAAGCAAACGTCATTAATGCAATTCTTCAAAATCCTTAGTATCTAAATGTTGGTGTAAGGCGTCAGTTCATCCCACAGTAAAATCAAACTAAATAGTAAGTTAACAACCATAAAATAAAAATATAAAGTCTTTTTGTAATAAAAGATTTAGAAAAATAATATTATTTTTTATGATTCGCAAGAGTGTATGAAAAGTTATAAAATATATAAATAACTCCAATAATACTCACTTTAGAATAAAAATAACAATGACAATAAAATAGATGCAATTTATGCATGCTCCTAAACATATATGATCCGGATATAGCCAGCCACTAAGGCGTCCACACAGAAGTCACCCATACCAATGGGAAAAATTAAACCAGCCACTAAGGCATCCACAAAGATGCATATGTCATGACAATTATAATGATGGTCAAAATATACAAATCACTAGCCACTTAGGCAACCACAAAGAAAGAAAATCATAACACAAATAATCAGCCACTTAGGCACCACAAAGAAAACTATTCAAACCCAGATCACCAGCCACTAAGGCAATCACAAGAACAAATCATTCCAGATCAAATTTTCGTAAATCACCCAAACATCAAATTTACATTATCATGGATGTTCATAAAAGTCAAGTTTTTTAAATTTAAAATACTCAAAAGTCCACACTTAAAATCAAATACATCATAATAAGCATATTACTAATTACATCATTATAAAAATTATAACTTTATAATTAAATACTCTAAAACATGTAAAACACTAAATATTTTCACTACAAACATATTTATCAAGATATAATAATAAAAATATAACTCTAAAATTAATTTCATCAAGATAGAGGTATTACAAAAAAACAATCAAAGCATTATATTTATTTCTTTACGACGAAAATAAAATAAGCCTTTTTCTTTTAAGACATCCAAACATCATATCAATATCTTACGATTCGCTAATTTAATATCTAGCCTAACTCTGCATGGGGAAAAGCCCTTACCTCGAGTGCTTTCCTTCCAAGTGACACTATATCGTCCTCGAAAATTTCAACAAGATGAAGGAACAAAAGTTTAGAACCTCGATTCGAATGTGAGGGAATGTGAGGATGGTTGTTTGAGTGACTTAGAAAATATTTGAGATAAATGTAATGTTGGTAATGGCGTGTCTTACGAAGGAGAGGTGTCTGTGACTAATAAACGAGGTGGGTAATTGATCAGAGAGAAGGAATAATTCCCTTCATTGAGTTTAATTGCCCACATGAATACAAAATTCAATTGAAATAATATCATTCAATGACCAACCGTTAGGAATTAATTGGCATTCATGTATTTATGATTGTTAGTTACACATTTGAATGGACACAAGAGTAGTGTGGGTGATTCAATTTTGACTTGGTCAAAATTGACTTGGTCATTGTTCACTCTAAGACATATTTTTACGAGTTTTAAAAAATCTCAATAATTAATTAATATAAAATTACTTCATCAAATAATCAAACATCTAAGGAATAATTATTCTATTATCGTCACACTAAAACAATAAAAAGAATAAACAAAACTAATGGTTTTAATTTAATTCATTAAAATAAGGGTGTTACACAGCGCTTTTCCCAATAAGCACTGTAAAAGAGCTCACTGTTTTATTATGTTATATGAATGTTTTTTTAAAGCCTTTTACAGCGCTTTTTCAAATAAGCGCTGTAAATGGTTTCTTTATTTTATTATTAAAAGGGTCTTTGACAACGCTTATTTGAACAAGCGATGTAATAGACCTCCTTGTTTTATTACGTTATATGAATTTTTTTTTAAAGTCTTTTACAATGCTTTTTTAAATGAGCGCTATAAAAGGTCTTATTGTTTTGTTATGTTATTTTTGTGTTTTGTTATGTTATTTTTTAAACAAGCTCAACATGCAAAACCCACAAAGTAGTAACTGGTCACCACCAAAATCTCTTCCTCTTCACCAAACACTTCTCCTTTTATGCATCTTCTTCACAAACATCAAAGTTTACTATCTCACAATTCAATCTCTACCTCAACACCCTTTTTATCTCTTTACATTCCCTTTCCTTCTTAAATCGTGTGCTAATTCGTCGATAAGTGGTTCGAAACTTGGTCTTCAGGTTCATTGTCATGTTGCGAAAAATAGGTTTGAGTCTGATATTTTTGTTAACAATGTGTTTTTGGGGATTCCCATGATGCGTACAAGGTGTTTGAAGAAAATCCTGTTAGAGAAAGTCCTGTTAGGTGTCTGATGAATATTATTTTTAAAGCCTTTTACAGCGCTTTTTCATATAAACGCTGTAAAATGTCTCATTGTTTTGTAAATTTATATGAATGTTATTTTTACAGCGCTTGTTTACAGCGCTTCTTCAGATAAGCGCTGTAAAATGTCTCTTTATTTTATTTTTAAAAGGGTCTTTTACAGCGCTTTTTAAAATAAGCGTTGTAAAAGGCCTCAATATGTTATTTTTGTGTTTGGTTTATTTGGGTTCAATATTGGATGACATTAAAAACATTGTTATCATTGTTTATTGGATTAAAAACATGTTATCACAATACTTTAGAAGATGATAAATTGTTAGAAATGAGAACTTCTGAATAATCTATGCATTGAGCAAAAGAGAATCTCTCTGTTCAGATCAGTTCACTTCATGTAAATTACTAATTTATATTCAGTTCAGTTCATGTAAATCAAGCTAAATATAAAACACTCATTGTTACATGAACTTAGTATAAAACACTCAAATCAAGCTAAATATAAGCAGAAAATAAATTAATCAGAAAATAAATTAATCAGAACTTAATATAAAACACTCAATTCAAATTACATGCATATTTATCACAATAATTCAGATTACATGCATGGCTTATATAAAACAATTAAACATGTACATTAAGATGCCCTTCTTCTTTTCCTGGTAGGATTCACATTTGTTTGTCCATTTACAATACGAAACGATGGATTAATCCAAATTCCCTCATCATGATCATCTCTAAGATATAAACCATCATCAGTTGAATCAATTTCATGTGGTTGTTGTGATGTTGCAAATAAAAGATCATTACCAACATCTTCATTATTATTGCTATCATCACTTATTTTATTGGTCGATAGGATAACAAACCATTTATCATCAGAAGGATCAGTGACATAAAACACTTGTTGAGCTTGCGACGCTAAAATAAAAGGTTTGTCTTTGTATCCCACCCTATTAAAATCGACAAGCAAGAATACTAACTCATCAATCTGAACACCATTATTATTATCGACCCACTTGCAACCAAGTATGGGAACACAAAACATTGTGTAGTCTAACTCCCATATGCGCTCGATAACCCCAAAATATGAAAGATTTGCATATATTGGGTTTTTGTCTTTTGCACTTGAGACATGCATCGCTTCAGCTACGAGAGTGACTCCACTGTTTTGCATAGTGGTCTGATCATCTTGTTCTTTGGTATAAAATGTGTAGCCGTTAATAACATAACCAGTGTAATAAAAGACATGTAAGCTCGGACCATTTGCTAGCCACCTCAATCTCTGTGAAATTGATCCGGGGTCTATATCAAATTTTGACTTTATGTGATTTTTTAACCATGTTATAAAACTTCGATTGTGCTCTCGAGTTATCCAATTTTGATTCCTATTCATGTTCAAACGAGATAACTGATCCATGTGTATCGTAACATACGGTTGAACCTCATCATCATTGTGCAGAACATACAATTGTGTCTGCTCCCACTCTGTCCTTGATATAGTCAGAAGTCTCCTTCCAATTATCCCTTCTCCTGATATTCTTCCCGAATGATGAGACATGGGAAGCCCTATGGATTCAACATTGGACAGATATTCAGTACAAAATTCAGCAGCCTCTTCAACAATGTATCGTTCAGCAATACAATCTTCTGGTCGACTTCTTCTTTTTACGTACCTTTTAATATTTTCATACATCGTTCTATCGGATACATCCATCTCATATAAGCTGGCCCACAAAGTTGTGTGTCCTTAACCAGATGAACAATAAGGTGAACCATTATATCAAAAAACGATGGTGGGAAATACATTTCAAGCTCACACAAAGTAACAACAATTTTCCTCTACAATGTCAATAATTTCTGAGGGTCGATCACTTTACTACAAATTTCCCTGAAGAAAAAAAATAATCTAGTTAAGGCTAGTCGAACTTTTTCAGGTAAAATGGAATGTATACCTATTGGTAGGAAATGCTCCATTAGAATATGACAATCATGGGTCTTCAAACCTTTTAACTTGATGTCTTTCATACAAACCAAATTTTTAATGTTTGAAGAGTATCCTTCTGGAAATTTAACTTCGTGTAGAATTTACATAAAACAATTTTTCCCTTTCTAGATAGAGTATGAGTGACTGGAGGTAGATATGTGTGATTTCCTTTCTTTACTGGAGTCAATTCATTTCTTATTCCCATATCGACCAAGTCCAATCTTGCGTTGATGCCATCTTTAGACTTTCCTAGAACATTGAGTAACGTACCAATAACACTATCAAATACATTTTTTTCAATATGCATCACATCGAGGAAATGTCTTATATACAATGACTTCAAATATGGCAATTAAAAGAAAATTGACTTTTTCTTCCACCCAATTTTGACCAGCTCTCCCGCAAAAGGTTTGCCAAATTTATTGATCAAACCTTGTACTTTTTCAAGTATTTGATATCCAATCGGTGCTAAAGGAGCTTTACCTTCCTCTGATTTTCCATTGAATGCATTTCTCCACCCACGATACTGATGACTATAAGGTAAAAATCTACGATGTCCCAGAAACACATTCTTCTTATAATGTTTCAACCGCATCCAATTTGTACTCTCTTCACATATAGGACATGCACACTGGCCTTTAATGTTATATCCTGATAAATTACCATATGCTGGAAAATTATTAATTGTGCCGAACAACATAGCCCTCAAATTGAAACATTCTTTCTTATACCCATCATAAACTTCCACACCTGTCTCCCACATACGTTTTAAATCTTCGATTAAAGGAGTCAAGTATACGTCGATATCATTCTCCGGTTGTTTGGGTCTAGAAATTAACAAAGACAACATCATAAACTTACGCTTCATACATAACCATGGAGGTAGGTTATATATTACCAAAATCACAGGCCACGTGCTATGTGAGATGCTTTGAAGACCATGTGGATTCATTCAATCAGTAGAAAGTGCAAGTCTTAGATTTCTTGACTCTATACCGAATTCAGGATACTCGTGTTCAATTTTTGCCCATTGTGGGGAATTTGCAGGGTGTCGAAACATTTCATCTCTAATTCTTTCATCTGCATGTCATGTCAAGTGTTTTGAATCTTCTTCACTACGATACATGCACCTAAATCTTGGTATTATAGGAAAATACCACACGACTTTTGCTAGAATAGATTCTTTCTTCTTATATCGAGAGACATTGCATTTCAGACACGCCTTAAGTAGTTCATATTCGTTTCGAAATAAAATGCAATCGTTATGACACACATGAATCCTTTCGTAACTCATGCCAACAGAACACAAAATCCATTTAGCCTCGTAGGTTCGACTGGGAAGTTCATTATCATCTGGCAACATATCTTTTATGAGTGTTAATAATTTTGTAAAGCTTTTATCAGACCATCCATTACTCGCTTTTAAGTTGTACAACTTTAATATCACCGACAATCTTGTGAATTTAGTACAACCATTATATAATTCTTTCTCTACATCACTCAACAAATATTCAAACATTTTAGGACAATCTCGAAGATCTTCTTCAACTGCTTTTGCGATCTCATCAACTCGGTCCAGCTCATATGTATTTGTATCGATGTCAGTTGAAGCATATGTCGAACTATTCTCAAAATTAATGTTTCCTTTTTTTTTTATCACCATGTATTATCCAACATGTGTAGCTTTGATCAATTCCATTAAATACTAGATGTCCTTCTAATTCATCTTCTCTAACACGTTTTCCAAAACAACATTTTAAACAAGGACAAACGACTCTATTTGGATCTTTTGCATTCTTCACTACAAACTCAACAAACTCCTTCACTCCAATTTCATACTCTTTTGACAATCGATTGGCAGACATCCATTTCCTATCCATATTATACGACCTATATAAATGCAATTACAAAAATAATAAGCTTTCAAAATATATCAACAAGTTTCAAAAAGAAACCAATATCAACTAACAATTTCAAAACATAACAGATCATGTGGTATGAGTTTTTGACTAGTAGAAGAGATTTAATATATATAACAATTTTTAGTTTTCAATTATTAAAAAACTAAAGATTTTTTGACAAAAACAAATTAAAAAATACCTGAAACAACGTAGATGGCCGCACAGTACGTAGAGGATATGAGGGTTCCTAGTGTAGAGGTGATGAGGGTTCGTAAATTTGTTTTAAAAGTAAATGATATTTATTTGAAAGATGTATTTTACAACGCTTGTACAAAAAACACTGTAATAGGTAGTTAAATTGAATGAAAGCGCATGTATTTTACAGCACTTGTAAACAAAGCGTTGTAATAGGTAGTTCAAATATTTGAAAGCGCATGTATTTTACAGCGCTTGTGAAAAAAGCGCTGTAATAGGTAGCTAAATTGAATGAAAGTGCATGTATTTTACAGCGCTTTTGTGAAAAGCGCTGTAAAAGCCTTATAACATTATGCGCAAACGTTATATGACCCTACAACAGCGCTTGTTTTACAACGCTTGTAAAAAAAGCGCTGTAAAAGACTCCATTATTTTTAAAATATATTTACAACAGCGCTTGTGTTTAGCAAGCGTTGTAAAAGGAGCGTTGTTAAATGTCATTTGTGGCGTAGTGTGAATCACGAAAATAGTTCCCCCATTTTATATCTCTCTAGTTTTAGTCCCACAAACAGAATTTTGGACAAAAATTGACGAAATGTCATTATTTTTTGCGCTTATTTAAGCTACATCATGTCTCAAGATTTCATGGTGCAATAATTGTACATAAAATCTATGATTATAAATGGTATGATGTGACTTAAAAAAAAACATTTCATCAAGTTTTTTTTACCGAAATTCTGTTTTGAGGATAAAAACTGAAGAGAAATAAAATGAGACAACTACTTTCATGATTCAGATAAAATAAGGAGACAACAATTGCAATTAAATCTAAAAAAAACTTAATAATATATAAAAAAATCTCTTTCAACCCCCTTACCCAACAATCCTTTCAAAATGAAGTATTTGCTCATCCCCTACAATTCTAAATAAATTATAATCTTGGACAATCCTTTTCACCCTTCTAGATAGTATATATATTCTTCCATCACCTAGACCCCACAATAAACTCCCTCCGATCCTACCAAAATCCTCTCCATATTTATTAACCAATGCTTTATACTAAAACTCCTATGACTCCTTCTTTAATTTCCATCACCATTTATACAAAAAATAATAATAATTTTGATGATTTAACAATTTAATTTTAATTAATTAGACTTACTATGACTTAAAAATTCAAATTTTTATCATTCATCGGTGTAATCTAACCTAATTAAACTAACTATGATTTAACAATTTTATATTTGATTTTCCAACGTTACTATCATACCTAATCCTAAACCTGAGATAAAACGGTGCGAACTTTACACTTTAATTAATAATAATTATAAAATACATCAATAAAAATAGATAATAAATTATATAATTTTAATATATACTACTGTTTTTTGTAGTTTATTTCAACAACAAAATTAATTAATATAATATATATTTTTAATTTACAAACAACCTACACGTTAAACAATTTTGTTTGGTGGTAAAGTATTTGTAGTTAAAAATCGAGACATAGATTCAAATATTATAAGCTTCATTTCTTTCGATTTAAATTTGATTATTTCAAATGATAGATGGATGTCACAAATGTAACAATGCATTCTAAATTTAAGAATGTATTGA
>JBBPBT010000623.1:3963747-3977029 GCA_037974875.1 Cicer bijugum
TACGTTAGGCTAGTTATGGTTGTTAGATTCGTATTTCTTTTAAAATATAGATTCAATTTAATCACAAAATTTAATTTTTAATTTTCTTCCAATTATATTTTTATCTAGATTCATTTATTTCTAAGAAATAAAAAGATTATAAAGATAATAAATAAGTAAAGTTTGAGAGAATCCGAATTTCAATCGTAACTAAAATAATTATTGATTATATTTTATTTATTTTATCGTTAAATTTTGAATTATTAAAATTTTATTCTCTTGAAAACTAGAAAATTAAAAAATAATTGGTTAAAATCGTTTCGAATCAAAATTGAGTACTTTTGTTTGATTTCACCTTAACTAAAGCACATAAAGCATTTGAATCCAACCAATACATTAGATGCAAATTATATGCTAAAATGGTTATGAATGGTGAATATGTATCTCATATTAGCATTTTCTGTCAACAAGCTTATCCAAAAACATGCAAGTATATAAGAGCAATTTTCACTCAATAATAGTCAATTTCTAGTAGTTATTTGTCTCTACAATATTAAGAACAACTGTATAACTACAATTAACTTGAATATATTTTGAATCAACTTTGCTCTCCTTTAACTAATTATAGGCCTCCCTTTATTAAATTTTATCTTTAGAAAACCAGCCTTTGTAAAAACCATTTATAGTTATCGAAATATATAAGTTATAAATCCCTTTTACTAATATCGACATTTTGACAAATCATTTTTATAATAACCTGTTAGACACTGATAATATATTTAAAAATCAAATTAATTAAATATGATGAATGCAAGTATTGATACTATAGAATTTTAAAGAGCATTTCTTTGTATTTGGAAGTGAACAGTAAAAGAGTCTAAAAATAGTAAGATCTTAAACGAATTACATAACCATACATTAGTCAACAACTAGCAGTTAACAAGTGACTTAAATTATATTAATTTAATAAAAATAAAGATAAATAAATATATATCTCGACACCAACAAAATCGTCATTTTATTTATAAAATTAAAGAAGATTATAAATTATTATTTTCAAAAAATATTATCAATTATTATTAATTTTTATAATAATTTTTTAAATATTAATCCATAATAAATCATTTATAAAAGGAGTTATTAGTAGATCTATCAAGAAAAAACTTATATTTGATGGTCCTGTTTTGGTCAGGGACAAGAACCATTCACCGACTCCTGAAAACACAAAGCCCAACAAAACAACACCTTTCATTCATTTCCATAAGGGCAGTTCCGTAATTCCCCAAAATTGAATTATTTTGCTATTAGAAAGCACCTTATTAAGACGATGACAAAATGGAAAACGAGCAAACTATA
The DNA here is from genome assembly GCA_037974875.1 of Cicer bijugum. Classification (NCBI taxonomy): domain Eukaryota; kingdom Viridiplantae; phylum Streptophyta; class Magnoliopsida; order Fabales; family Fabaceae; genus Cicer; species Cicer bijugum. The sequence continues at coordinate 3,965,083 of JBBPBT010000623.1, forward strand.
AAAAGGAAATAGCACACAAAACACACAACCACCAACTTTTCCGCTGCAAAATTTTCATCCTCTAAAAATCTATATTTCTCAGGTGGTGTTCTCTTCTTCCTCCATAGCAGATAGCACCCCCTGAGATAAATTCACTTTCATTTCAATTCTAATTCCATTTGCATTTGCATTTCATTTCATTTTTCGTTTTGATTTTTCATTATCGCCTTTCAATGGCTTCCGATCCCTCCACCGATAAGAACATCGTCTTCAAAAAACTCAAGACGAAGTCTGAAAATAAGGTTATTCCTCCTTTATAATTTTAATTTTGAATTTCGTGCATCTTTGATATTTGATCTCGGTCTCTCTGATTTTAAAATTTTGTTCGCATTCTCTGGTTTACTAGATCAGGTTTTAGATCCGTGATTGTGATTTGTGTGCGTGCGTGTGTTTGATTTCTGAATTTTTTATGTTTTTTTTTGTTTTGTTTCAGATATGTTTTGACTGTAATGCGAAGAATCCAACCTGGGCATCTGTTACATATGGGATCTTCCTATGCATTGATTGCTCTGCCGTTCATCGAAGTCTCGGCGTTCACATCAGCTTCGTGAGGCAAGTTATATTATAATTCTATGCTCAAAGTGTCTGTATGAGTTTGTGATTTGGTTGTACATTGGTGAGATTTTGATGTGCGTGGTTTTAGAGCAATGCATTGTTTGTTATGTTGTGTGATAGTGATTTTCTTGAATCAAATGGATAAAATTTGAATTGTTAATTAGATTGAACTATGAAGTTTTGCATCTAATACGTAGTTTTAGTTTGAAAAAGGGTAAAATGATTTTGTGGTAAGGAAGCAGTATAGAATAAACAACGCTGGTATTTGACTCCTATAGTGCAATAATTTTGGATTGTGAATGTAGATTTGGTTTTCAATTTTTTGTGGCAGGTTTTGAATTTGATTGGAAATCAGAATAACTGGGTTTTCTTTTTGATTTGGAAATATCGTTTTTTTTTGTATGGGCTAGGGGTGGGTGGGTTTTGGGAAGGGGTTGTTTGTCTCATCTGGATCATTTAGGAAAAGTTAAAGTGGGACCAATGTGTTATCCATTGTTTGCATGGCATTTTGTGATAATAAAGCTTGAGAAAGTATGGTTCTTGTTTCTATTAGCCTTCTGTTTTTCTTGTTGTGTTACACGAATAGATCGACATTATATTAAAATCAGGATTGTAAGGATGATTGATTATATAAAGTCACATTGCTGCACTTCTTGAGTTTCCATGTGGTATGAGGACTTATAGCAAAGTAATAGAATAGATAATTGATAAATATTAGCAACTAGTTTATATCTATGAAAGTGAAAGTGGTGTTTTAAGAGAATATCACGTGACTAAGTGGTTTTATTGTCCCTGCAAACCAACATTTTTTGTTAATATGAGTATATGACTGGAAAATTTTGAGCAGGATCATTTTCTTATTAAATATTTCTAGGATGATAAGTGTAACTTGTTGATCTAGATTCTAGAGAGATCTGACAGGCCTCATTTTATCTCAATCAATTAAAGCTTTTCACTCTGTCTATGTCTTTGTTTTATGCTTGGTTATTTTAAGAATTGCAATACAATCAATAGATAGGAAGTGTTAGAATAGAAGGAAGAAAAGACTGACACTTACACACCTTTTGTTATGTAGATCTACCAACTTAGACTCATGGAGTCCTGAGCAACTAAAAATAATGATCTTTGGAGGAAACAATCGTGCACAGACTTTCTTTAAGCAACATGGTTGGACAGACGGTGGTAAAATAGAAGCAAAGTATACATCTAGAGCTGCAGAATTGTACAGGCAAATTCTTTCAAAGGAAGTAGCTAAAAGTATGGCAGAGGAGGTATGCTTGCCTTCATCACCTGTTGCTTCTCAGTCTGCTAATGGACTTCCTGATATCAGGACCAATGAGGTTCTCAAAGAAAACACTTCGGAGAAGGCAGAAAAGCCTGAGAGCACTTCTTCACCTAGAGCCTCGCATACAGTAGTATCAAATAATTTGAAGAAGCCTATTGGAGGTAAAAAGCCTGGGAAGAGTGGGGGACTTGGTGCACGTAAGCTCAATAAAAAGGTAAGCATATAGTTAAGCCCAGTAGAAAGGTATACAATTGTTATCTTTGTTTGTATGCTGTATACTGGAACTACCTGTTGGGTTATCATTGTCTTTTTCTCTATTTTAAGTTTGATAATTGGAATTATTGACAAATTATCCTTGTGAAATGCAGCCAAGTGAGTCTCTCTATGAGCAGAAGCCTGAAGAACCACCTGCACCGGCGGTTCCATCCACGACAAACAACAACTTGTCTGCCAAGCCTTCTCTGACATCTCGTTTTGAGTATGTAGATAATGTTCAATCACCTGAATTGAACTCTGGAGGTTCAAATGTATTCAACCACGTTTCTGCACCAAAGTCATCAAGCTTCTTTGCAGACTTTGGAATGGATAGTGGTTTCCCTAAGAAATTTGGGTCAAACTCCTCAAAAGTGCAAGTAAGCCCTATGCGGCAACCTCTGCCCCTGTAAAGTGTAACTTCTACTGCATGTGGTCAGCTTACGCAATTTTAGTTATATATGTTCATCTTCAAAATTTGATATTAAGTCATGTCCAGTTCAAAGTTTTAAAGAGATACAGATCCATCATGCAAAACATCGTGGAAAATGCTGGCATCAAAGTGTTATATAAAATGAAGAATTACTGGCTTAAACTTATTTTAATCTTTTAGCTTCTTTTTTCTCCGAAAAATTGTGGATCCCTAAATTTTAATGTGACATTAACATAACCTCCCCAAAAACATTTTTAGTGTTGTGCCAATTTAATGTCAAAGTAGAAGATGTCTTTTGGTTATGTTGGCTGAGAACACCTTGATTGCATGTGCAGAGATTGGGTGCTATAACAATACCATCCCATGGTCTTACATGGACCATACATTGTTTTGCTAGGGGACTTTCGATATTCTTCAAACTACAGTAGTCTAAACATGAAATCATTGACAAGTACTAGGAATGAAACAAACTTAATTAAGATTAAAGTTGCCAGCTCTACAAAAATTCAACCCTGGTTGTTACCCGGAAACTTCTTGCCACGTGATCCCAAAAATAAAGATGTGGAACTAAGTTCACAAACACATGTATCTGAATAAAGATAAAACAGACAGAACTGTTTTGATTTGCTTGCTTCAATAGTACTTAGTAAATAAGCCATGTTACAGTCATGCTGAAAGGTGTTGATTATCTGTGGACAGTTTTTTATTGTTGCTACCAATTTTCATCTTATTAAATAAGCCATGTTACAGTCATGCCTTCTATATTTTTGTTTTGTTTTTTGGCCACACATTTATTTTTTGTTGTGTCTTGTATAAGATTGAGGAATCTGATGAAGCAAGAAAGAAGTTCTCAAATGCTAAATCTATTTCGTCATCTCAATTTTTTGGAGACCAGAACAAGGCGGGAGATGCTGATACTCGAGCTACTTTGTCAAAATTTTCAGTACGTGCCCTCTCTTATAGTAACCTACTGCATCATATAGTGTGAAAATACGTTTGTGTCGAACTTGGATGATCAGTCCCCTCTTATGGGACTATATTGGATTGCTTATCTGAAATCACATTCTTTTAATGGCTGGAACTTATATTAAAGAGCAAACCCCTAAATTCATCCGTAAGAAATTTTGTCATGGACACATTAGTTCTGAATGCAAAAACCCTTTCCTAGTCTCTATTCAATCTAAAGTGTCAGTTATATTAGTTTTTAAGAACCAGACACAATAATCTCTTAAAAGGACCAACTTAATTGGCATTTGTGGTTCTATGAATAGAGAGTAGGGGGGTGGGTGGTTTGCATTATCAAGGACTATTGTATTGGCACCAATGTCCATGATTATGAGTTTATGACATTGGAATACTATTATTACGATAAACGACAGCCCTGAAGTTATTTTCTGAACATTTTATGGAAACTCATTCCCGGTACTTTTTAAAAATGGTCTCATAAATTAGCTAACCTACTTTTGTTTGTTACTTATATGGGTAGTGATGGATCAATTTAACGCATGAAATTTGTTCTGTTCTAGTGTTGGAATTTTTTTTCCATCTTTGAATAAGAATTCTCTTAAATTTTTTGAGATTCACAATAGGCTAGTGTTTGTTGAGTGAGATGAGCGAGAGAAAGGAGAAGTTCCAATTTTTGTAAATTGATTTTGGGCAGCAAAAAGAAAGGTGAATCTATAGGAAATATTTGTCCCTTTGGTTGTTCTAAGAAACCTTAAAAATAGGAGACAACTATTATGTTTCTCTGTTAACTGTTTTACTGGGACATTACAAGCTTCTTCTATTATGAATGGGTGAAATGGTGCGAATCGCATGATATAGCTATTTAGCACTCTTTGAGCAGTTCAGTGAGTGATTTAACTGTCACATACAACTGAAAATGGATGAAACCCTCAATACTGTGGTAAAAAGGGTATTAATTTTCATTTTATGATATCAAAAGGAGCAAATTACTTTCATGCTTTGTGGGGGATGGTGTTAGTGTTGATGCTTGACTGTATTTATTCTCTTGTTATTTCAGAGTTCAACTGCCATATCCAGTGCTGATCTTTTTGGTGACTCCGGAGATTCCTCCATTGATCTTGCTGCTAGCGATCTCATCAATCGATTATCTTTTCAGGTATATTCTTTACATTATTTATATATTCATGTTGTTCATCTCTTGAACTACGCAATGATAATTAAGTTTGCGGTTTTAGTTCCTGAAATTGATGTCTGATGGGATGCTTTGCCTCTTGCAGGCACAACAGGATATCTCTTCCCTTAAGAACATTGCAGGAGAGACTGGGAAAAAGTTCTCCTCCTTTGCATCCTCCTTGATGACTGATCTTCAAGATCGAATTCTCTGAAGTTGTATGTTCTGTATTTAAGAGAATCCTTTGAATTTTTTCCCATACCAGCCAATTGTGTTTCTAATGTGATAGGAGGGTATACAATTCTTTGTGAAACAAAAAAAATAATATACTATAAGTTTCAATCTTGTGATATAGGGCGGTGTTTTTGTTTTGTCTCATGTAATTTTTTTAGGGTGCTATATGTTTTACTTACGGTATTAAACCTGTAGTTCTTGATGCTCAGTGCATATATTTTATGAAACAGGCAAATAATTGTAATGAAATTGTGTTTCATTTAAGCAAGCACACCTTTGAAATAGTAGTGGCAAAGAACACTTTATGTGTAAGATATTTATAATTGTATTTTATGTTTACTTATTTTGTTGTTTATATTTTTATATCAGTTGAAATAGAAATATTACAATTGGTAGATAAATATTACTATTTTATATCATCAAAACATTAAGCATGTCTAACTTTAATAATTTTTAATGGCACAAGTTTAGGAGAGGTATTGATCCTAAACTTCCATCAAATAAGGTTTTCATCAAGAAAATGTGAGGCTGTTGGAACTGAAATGATATGTTTTTTTGGGTCATAATTGAAATGAATGATACATCGCGTATCCCAAAATATTGATGATAACAAATATTACACTTAAATGAAAATTTAGGCTCCTAAAGTATTGGGGAAATGGGGAATACAACTACGTTCAGAAGCTCAGACTATTATATTTGAAACATGATAGACTCAAAGGTTCAGTATTAAGGCTAGGATCAATAGATGGTCACGTCTTAAGACAGATTTATTTCCTTGATTTGAAGTTTGTCTGATAGCTAGTTTGTTTGGTGTATTTTTGTTTACTCAAGGAATATTCATTTTCATAATGTTCATTGATTGAAGTACTCAAAGTTAGTGTTTGTCAGAGATTTCATCTTATCATTTGTTTGTCTTATCAACTAAAGGAGTTTGTTACAAATTCTGAAGACTTTTACCTACTTAGATAATGTAGAAAGAACTTCAGCGACATTATTCACAAGAAAAGTGAAACAAAAACAACTTTGATAGAAAACATGACGAATTTCTATAAGAATGGCTTTGCTTATCTACAATATATGTTCAATAATTGTATTTACACAATTACACTATTGAGTTGGTCTGTAACACCCTAATCTCTATAGTTGTGCCTTATCTATTTAGTAACCCTTGTAATTGGTACTTTGAATTATTTAACCAACGTGTGGGTTTATTTAAGAGTACTTTTGAACCTATGTAGTCATATATTAGACTATCCAATGTTTTTGTCCCATTGTCTTTGGTTCAGTGTAAGAGTCATTTTTGGAGTTATACTAATCCAATCGTGTTTATCTTTACCCCTTTAGAAAGCTAAGAATACAACCTATAACTTTGATGCTTAGGATAAAGTGGTTTAACTTTATATCTTTAATGGCTAATCTGGTGATGAATAGATCATCTTTACCTTATTCTTTCAGCCTGACTTGTGATAAGTGCTTTGACAATATATTGAGCTTCAACTCTCCTTTTGAGATGAAACTAAAATCATTAGTTAAATAACATCTGTAGTTACATTTCTTATGAAGACTACTAAGACTAATTTGTCCATCTAACCACACTTTGGTGATAATCTTGTTCGTGAATTGATTGTGAAAATTGTGAATCGATGGAGGCTATTTGAAAATCAATTTTTGGAGAAATTTGGATCAGTGAGTAGGTTCAAGAATTTAATGAATCGACCCAAACTCATTTTGAAACTTTGATCCTCTCATGAATAAGTTTAATTGATTTACAAACCTGTTAAATGGAGTTTTTCAAGTTTTTATTTGATTTTGACATTTCTAGGTCATCCAACAAGACCCAACTTATATGGGTGATGAGTTGTCTTATGATTAAATTAAGAATGTTTTATTCTCTACGGAGAATTATAAAGCTCTCAGTATGATAGGTTTCACCCTCACTTAAGAAAACATGTGAAATACTTGACCCTTCTATTTTTACTTTTGCAAATAAGGTATTCATAAATCATGTTAAAAGGTATTCATAAATCATGTATCTATCACTGCTAACCATTTCTTCTAAAGGGTTATCTTCACATTTGAACATATATCATAGATTATTGAAATTTTAGTAACTTCTCCGTGTTTGATTAGTTTCATTGTTAAATACATTATAATACTTCCATTTCTTTACACTAACAATTTTGTTGTATCAACTAATACTTCTTTTTATCAGAAGATAAATTTCAGTATTAGCATAGTGACTCTTCTCATTGATTAACTCACTCTGCCTTATTAAAGCAAAAGAGTTTTGTCCTGTTTGTTATTATAGAGTTTCAAGAATCACAAGTCACAACCATAAAATAGAATCAAATTAAGAGAATTTTCAAAACATATTTAAGCAGATCTTTGAGAAAGAGACACATAAGGGAGATTTAATATGTAGTTAAACATTTAATCACATGATGAAGTATTTTTTTAGATAATTTTAATCTAAGATAATATCTCCCTTATAGATATGAATTTGAGATGTTTAATCTGATTCGAAGGATACAATAAAAATCATTATCATTTCTATTTTTCTCTTTGAACATTCATTTATATCAATATAGAGATTTTATTTTACTACTCAAAATTCCATTGAAAAGGGATTACATAAAATAAACTTTAACACGAATACTCACACTTTTAAAAAGAAACTATAACAAAACTTTTTCGAGACATTGGTAAGAAGATGAAATTGCCATTGGAGAAATAAATATTTTGCTAATGCGTTTTATCTATTTTTCAAATAGCAATTACATTATTCAAGAATCAATATTTGTCAATTTATGTTTTGAAAAATTTTAAAAACAGAAATTTCACGGAAAAAAAAAAAAGAAACATAAGATTGATCCACAAACATACACTAATTCATACCATTTCACAAGTATTTTCAATAGTAAAAATTCTTTACTCTTACACGATAAAATGCTCAATCAAGAGACTGAACTCTGATACCGATTGAAGGTGCTGAAAAACACAAAAAATGAGGGGTTTGAATTGTGTTTCTTAATTTCTAAAAATTAGTTTAATTGCTTAACAAGAAATATGTTCTTTATCAAATCATTCAGCTTACGATTATAAAACAGGTTTAGTGAAAATAAAGAATTTTTATTGGAACAATATATATATATATATATATAGAGAGAGAGAGAGAGAGAGAGAGAGAGAAGATACAATAATTTTATTCTAGTTCACAACATGTTGTTACATCTAGTCCTCCCCTTATAGAGAGATTTTGCCTCAGTACAATTGAGGACTTAATCCACTATTATAGCTTACAAGTATTATTAACTCTGCTTTTTCAAACTTGAGTATTCTTCTTTGGCCTTCAGGTTGTCATCATTGGAACCTTTCTCAACTTTCTAGCAACGTATCATTGAGGTTCATGAGTATTGTTACATCTTTTCAAGTACTTTGTATGGATGAAAAAGTAGTTGTCACTATCAAATTGATTTACATCAATTTCAGTTTGTGTCTGAATTGATACAAAATTTGTTTCTATGACTCTAACTCTAACTCTAACTCTCATTAAGAGAATATTACATTTGAAATCCTATATCAATTCAAGTGTATCAAACAACTTGATCGATTTACATCAATTCTAATAACTATTTACTAAGAGGATTTTTCATTCATTCTTTTTTTCTTTTGATGTGTTCTAGTATTTTACAGAAATTCTTTTTAACACATAGTCTTTTTCATTCTCTCGGTCATTTGTTTCATATTGACTGATTTCTACTTAAATATAGAGAAATGTATAAATTGAGAATTTTATCGTTGGAGATCTTGAAGCAACATTTAAGATATATATATATATCATAATTTATTAAGCGCATCTTATATTAAGAAGGCACGTCTTAGATGATGTGACTATCAAAGGATGTCATGCTCTTCTTCAGTAAGAAGATAAGTCCATCGTTGATGAACAAAGGATTTGTGAATGTTGACTTCTTATGAGATCATTGACTGTATCAAGGTGTTGTCTTGAAACTTGACCAAACGATCAACTAGTTTAGTAGAATAATAAGACTTAGAGTCATTAGAGTGAGCTTGTAATCAAATTTGTTAAAGGCGCGTTGAGATCGTGTTTATCAGAGTCAGACATAGCTTCAACAGATCTTCTAGAGTCATTGTAAACTTGTTTAGTAGATTCTCTTTCTTTGCTCATTTAAAGCATTTTTCTTTTGGTCTTTGAGTCAATGGATCAACATGAGTTTTTAGTCAGAGGAAGATAATGATTGTACCATTCTTTTCCTTTGACTTTAGAGGAACAAATATTTACTTGTATTTCCTTTGTCTTCAACGTTTTGACTCGAACTAAAGATTCTCATATGCTTAGTGTAATACATCTTATTGCTTATATATTATAACTTACTCTATTAGTAAATATAATTGCTTGTTTATAAGTGATAATATTCTTTGTTTTAGAAACACTTAGATTATCATCTCTAACTCACTCACAATTTTATGCTACCTTACAATAAATAATTGTTCTTGTTTGTTTGTTTTGTTATCATCAAAATATCAACTAGAGAATTTTAGCTAAAACCAGTTTTTCAATAACATCAATCTCTAATAGGCTCAAATATATTATCCCTAAAATCACTTTCCCAAATCAAAGTAGTTTTACAATAGGGAAAAGTACAATTGATAACACAATTATTCTTTAAGATGTCATTCATTCCATGCAGTCTATGAAAGGTCAAATAGGTTTTATGGTAATCAAGCTTGATATAGCTAATGATTATGATAAAGTAGAATGGTGTTTTTAGTGAGGATTGCCTTGGTCACCCTCTTCTTCCCAAGCATTTAATTAATATTATTATGGCATGTATCTCATTTTCTAGGGTGAATATTAAATGACAAGGCAAGCCCTATGAAGAGTTTACTCCTACAGTAGGGCTTAGGCAAGGAACTCTATTGTGTTCTTATCTTTTTGTCATTGCAATGGGATGTCTTAGCCATTGTACCTCGGATGCAACTCAGAATAATTCTTGGAAGCCCATCAAGTTCGATCGAGATGGGCCTTCAATCTCCCACATGATGTTTATTGATGATATTATTCTTATAGTTGAGGCTTTCATTGATCAACCAAATACAATCAAGTATATCCTTACCATATTTTGCTCCCACTCAATACAACAGGTTAGCCCATCTAAGTCTAAAAGTTTATTTTCAAGTAATTTTGTGCAATCCATTGCGGATTCTATTAGTACTATTATGAATATTGATGCTACAAAAGATCTTGATAGAGTTAAGAACAAACTTTCTAGTTAGAAAACTTCATCTTTATCCATGGTCGACTGAGTCGCTTCAGCTCAAAGTTTGCATTATGAGTTTTCCCACTTATTGGATGCAATCCACTATTATCTCCATCTCAGTGTGTGATGAGGTTGGGAAACTTTGTAGAAATTTTATTTGGGGCCCTATATAACAAACAGTAAGAAATGTCACGTTGTTTCTTGGTCTATAATTTGCACACCGAAAGAAGATGATGGCCTTGGGTTTCGTAGTATGAGAATGGTTAATGCTAATTATATGATGAAGTTAGGATGGAATATGATCATTAACCAAGACTCTCTTTGGGTTTAGATTATTCAGAACAAGTATAAATGCACAATTTGATTATGTTGAATATTCAATGTGCTATCAAAGTCTCTGATATTTGGAGAAGAATTTCGAAGTATTAGCCCAAAATAGGCAACGGTTTTTCTAGGATTATTAGAAATAATCGGTCAATTATATTTTGGCTTGATGACTGGTCCTAGAGTTGGTAAATTATGATATAATGTTATAGTCATTCATCCCTATACTCTGAACTTTAATGTTATTGTATTATGCTAGTGAGAATATTTGGAATTGGCCTGTAATGAAACAAGTTATTCCTTATTCGCACAAAAATTGATTGTCCTAAGTATCCTCTTGTATGGAAGGATGATTTTCCTATATGAAAATTTTCAAATGACACTTTCTTTATTAAAAAATTTGTCTCTTAAGCTCTAACAACAGAGGAATTTACCCCTATTGAACTTCCTAATTTAAACATTATGTGGAAATAGATCGACCTTCTCAGAATTCACATTTTTCTTTGGAATCTTTTCCATGAAAAACTTCTAACTAATATTGAAAGAAATCATTGTTGGATATCGGATACTAATGTTTGCATCAGATACTCCAAGCTCCAAAAACCATAATGCACGTTCTTATAGATTGTGATGCGACAAACAATATGTGGAATAACTTTATAACAATGAATGATGAGAAGTTGGACTTCTTTTGCCTTGGGTTATCTCAGTAGTTTGGTTTTAATCTCTCTACAACTTGTGTTGGTTGAGGCAAATGACATTTACCTCTTGTTTTTGGTATCATGGTTAGTATGTTGTGGTTGAATAGGAACCAACTAGTTTTTTCAGGAATATTCATTGATCTTGATCAATTTTTGCATGCTTTTAATAGACCATTTTCCTCTATCCCTGAAGATCCTTACCTTCGACCTCATTCCTTTAAAGAGGGTTGTAAGAGGGATATTTGTTAAGTGGTATCCTCCTTATTATAATTTATTTACAGTTAACGTTGATGGATCTTATCACAACATTACATGTCTTGCTGCTTGTGGGTGGCTTATCATAGATAATAGAAAGAGTTTTTATCGGCAATTTCTTTTGTAATCTTGGCCAAGTTGCCACTATTTTGGCTGAACTTTAGGGGTCTGGTTCATGGTCTCACTACTATTGGCTAGTAATTTGGGTCGGACTACTATTTTGGTGGAAATAAATTCTATAACTAGAGTCAACATGGTTCGTTCTTAGAAATAGGTAACCTTTATCGTATGTCTTCTTCACAAAACCATTTCTCTTCTGGGTAGAGAAGATTGGAGTTGTGAGGTCAATCATGTCTACTAGAAGGCTAATAAGTGTGCAAATATGATTACTAACCTGAATCTTAGTGGATATTTTAGCATAGTTGATACTCTTACACACCCCACCCC
>JBBPBT010000623.1:3982640-3998904 GCA_037974875.1 Cicer bijugum
TATCTTTCTATTATACATGTGTAGTTATTCCATTTGAAATCACAATCTTTTAAAAATCATTATTCAAATACCTTGGAGAATAAAAGAAATTATTCCATTTATATATTCAAGTAATCTTAAAGAATCTAATTTCTATACTAAGATTATTGATTTGTTCACGTTACAATTAAAATTAAAAATTATATTTATTTCATTTACAAATTATTTCATTTGATATCACTGTCTGCTCTAATCTTAAGTGTTATGCAACAAATAAACTTGATCATTGTTTCTTTATTCCATGTTCATGTTTCACAAACAAGTTTTTCTTATTTGTGAATATTGCAAACGAGCCTATGCTAACTAAACTGAACGGAAACATAATTGATTTTCCATTATTTTGTTTCGATTCACGATATAAAGAGATTATGTTGTTTTATATTCCTTCATCACAAACTAGATTTGATTATTGGTTAGATTCGTGGGCTTTTCATTAATAATCCAAATTAAAAAAAAATAGATTTAATTAGATGTCATAATTTGTAAATGCGATTTTTTTTAATGAAATTCAAGTTTGTAATGATGATTTCTTAAAGAACTTTTTTATAATTTTTTAATGAACATTAGACATCATTAGTTTTTGGTCGAATATACATAAATGATTGCATGTACAAGATTAAATATGAAGTTGGCAAGTCTAACACCCACCAAGTCATGTGATTCGATCGAAATTTTTATTTTTTCATTACACATGAAACATAAATCCAAGAGAGTTGCGACTAATTGATTATTTCAAAGTAAACTTTAAAAGAAAATGATGTGATTATGGAAAGTTTCAAGCTATACACTGTCTTGTTCATATGTCATAGCTTCATATTCTTATGCTCGTCAAAACTATTTAATGCATTTATCTAATGAGTACAAAGTTCTTAATGTATTCAACATTTACAAAGAAGAATTTCCACATATATCCAATGAAGAATATTTGTCTACATATGAAGGTGAAATAGTGTATCACAATCTTCAAATACTGAAAATTAAAAAATATCGTCTAAATAATATTCGTATTAGAACTAAAATGGACGTTAGAGAAAAAATATAAAAAAAATACAGATTATGTTATTTAACTGATCATATTCAAAAACATTGTTTAAATATTTCAAACAACTATCATCAATCTACATAATTTATGTGAAAATTGTGTTCTTGATTTTTATGAATAAATTATATATTTATTTTCCTTTAACTTAAAAAAATTAAAATGTAAAAAATCTCTTTTTCAAAAAACAATTTCTTTATTAATTTTTTTTTAAGGAATTGTCGTTATAAACTTTAGCTTGATTAAAGAAAATTAATTTAATATATAGTTTCCAAAAATAATTATAGATTTTTTAAAATTTTGAGTTATAAAAATAAAACCTTAAATTTGTCGTAGAAAGTCCATCTCACTAAATTTAAGTTTTGTTGGTAAAAGAGAACACGAAATGATTTTTTTTATTATAAAAGAAATAATAAAAAAAGTCCGACAACGACGAAAATAAAGGAGTTATTATTCATATATTATTATTGTAAGATAAAAACAAAAGTTTTTGCGTTTCAAGTGCAAATTGCTCAGGAGGTGCTGTTCTCCTCTTCCCCCAACAAGCACCCCTGATAATCCCTTTCAAAACCCTTTTTTATTTTCTAAAGAATCAAATCATCATATTTATCCTAAAGCTAAATCAATTCCGATTCCAATTCTACTTTCTATATCTTTTTCATCCCCGTTTTGTTTTCACTCTCTTCTTTCAATGGCTTCCGATAGCTTCACCGACAAGAGCACCGTTTTCAAAAAGCTCCAGTCCAAGTCCGAAAACAAGGTTTTTCCTTCTTTCTTATTTTTTTTTTCATTTGAATTTTCATGCTTCCTTGATTTCAGTTTTTCTATTTTGTCATTTGATTCTCGAGACTGGGTTCCAGATCTGCGATATCTGTGTGTGCGTCTGTTTGATTTTTGAAGTTTTGATGGTTTTTGTTTCAGTCGTGTTTCGATTGCAACGCCAAGAACCCTAACTGGGCGTCTGTTACGTATGGGATCTTCCTTTGCATTGATTGCTCTGCCGTTCATCGAAGTCTCGGCGTTCACATCAGCTTTGTGAGGTAAATTGTTGATTGATTTCTATTTAGCATCAATACTTTAGATCCAAAGTATATTCCGTGTGTGGCAGTGTCGTGTCTGTTTGTGTCTGAGTCGTTGGTTCTTAGCTTGGTTTTCTTAAATGCTGAATTTGGTTTCTGATTTTCTAAACTCCAAGTGTGTGTATCAGTTTGCAATTTGATTGTGTAGCTGATTGCATAATGGTAGTGTTGTTTTGTGCGATGGTGATGTCTGAATATTCACGTGGACTAATTTAGAGTGATGCATTATTATGCTGCTCTGTGTGATTAGTAATTTTCCCAAATCAAATGGTTAAAACTGAAAACATGAATAGTATATGAAATCATATTGGGGTTTTTCCCCCCTCTTATCTTGTAGTTGAAATCATTCTACTTTGAAAAGAGTAGACTGATAATATGCTTGTGATGCAGTGTATTTAGAGCACAGGGTTAGACGTATTTTTTCTTTTCCTAGCAGGTTGGATTATTATTGTTTCTGATAGCCTTTTATTATTTCCCTTGAGCTTCTTTGAGTCAAGAGGAGTGTTTGGAATTGGAAGATGATTGATGATATTAATTATGAAGTCATTTCCTTGTGCTTTTTGAGTTGCAATGTGTTATAGGGATTTGGCATTGAGAAACTGATTAACTTGTCGAAAATAGATGAAACAAACTTGGATCTACCAAAAACTAAGTATGCTTCTTTAACGAGTGAAATAGTTTTTTGAAGTGAAAACTTCACTTATCGCCATCACCAAACCAGTATTTTAGTTGGGTTTTTAGGGTATATCTCAGGAAAAAGTTGATCAGAAGGTATAATGCTATTATGCGTGATAAGTTTTGTTAGGATTGATCACTTAATTTTTGAACCACAACTGATTCATCAAGCTGCGTCTTTGTTTTATATTTAGTTAATCTATGAATTACATTATAATTATTGGGAAGGAAGTATTACTCTAAAGTAGAATAGAAGTAAAAAGGAAGAAAAGATTTATACCTTATTACCTATATACTTTATTTATGTAGATCTACAAACTTAGACTCATGGACTCCTGAGCAACTTAGAATGATGAGCTTTGGAGGAAACAATAGGGCTCAGGTTTTCTTTAGGCAGCATGGTTGGAATGGCGGTGGTAAAGTAGAAGCAAAGTATACGTCCAGAGCTGCAGAGTTGTATAGGCAACTTCTTTCAAAAGAAGTTGCTAAAAGTTTGGCTGAGGAGGTTGGCTTGTCTTCATCACCTGCTGTTTCTTCTCAGTCTGCCCAAGGGACTAATGAACTTCCTGATGTTAGGACAAATGAAGTACCAAATAAAAACACTCTGGAGAAGCCAGAAAAGACTGAGAGCACTTCTTCACCTAGAGCTTCATATACCGCAGTTTCAAGTACCGTGAAGAAGCCCATTGGAGGCAAAAAGCCTGGGAAGAGTGGGGGGCTTGGAGCTCGTAAGCTCACTAGAAAGGTACGCAAATACATTTGATTGCAGATTGTATACAGAAAGCGACTGACTGTTGGTTTATCATCGTCTTGTTCTCTATTTTAATTTGGCGATACAAAATTATGATTTTTTAACAAGTTATCATAATGAAATGCAGCCAAGTGAGTCTCTCTATGAGCAGAAGCCTGAAGAACCACCTGCTCCAGTTACATCCTCGACAAACAACAATTTGCCTTCTGGGCCATCTCTAACATCTCGGTTTGAGTATGTAGAAAATGTTGAATCATCTGAGTTGAGTTCTGGTGCTTCAAATGTAACCGGTCATGTGTCTGCACCAAAGTCATCAAGCTTCTTTTCCGACTTTGGAATGGATAGTGGCTTTCCAAAGAAATCTGGGCCAAGCTCCTCAAAAGTGCAAGTAAGCCTTATGCCTGCAACTCTTATCCCTGCATAAATAAACTTCTACCGCATGTGTTCAGCTTACAGAGTTTAAACACAATCCAGTTCAAATTTGATATTTTTGTCCAGTTTAATGTATTGAACAAGATACAAACCGTGGAGTAAAACATTGTGTATGCAATTTTTAGAGAAGTTGCCAGCATGCATGTATTTTGCAAAAAAGAAGAAATGCTCCCATACATGTTTCCAAAACTTATGCACTTCCGAAATTTTAATGCAACACATTATCCTTGCCATTATTTTTTAAGGATTTCAGTGTAATTCTGAAAACTTGGGGATATGTGACTGAAACTATGTGTTTGCAAGTGCAGTGGTTGTGTAATACTTTTATATCATTATAAGGATCTTGGATGGTTTTGCAGTAGGACCTTCTGTATTCTTTAAAACTACAATAGTATAACCATGAGAATGAGATCGCTGAGAAGTGCCAGTAACTTAAACAAGACTTAGAAAACTCTAGAGAAAAAATAACCACTGTTACTCAACGATTTACTGCTATATAATCCCAAAGTAAAGATATGCAATGAAGTAGAATGTATCTGAGCATTGATAAAACTACATGTATCTTTTTTATATTAACTATTACTAGATGAGCATTAATGCGATCATAGGCTGAAAGATATTGATTATCTTTGAACATTCATTTATATCTTTTCTGACTTCAAAACATGTTGCCATTCATCTGTATTGTTTTTTCAACAAATTCATTCATCCTTCACAATCATTTTTTTGACCACGCAGTCATGCACCTTATGTTGTTTTGTTTGTGTCTGTATAAGATTCAGGAATCTGATGAAGCAAGAAAAAAGTTCTCAAATGCTAAATCTATTTCTTCATCCCAATTTTTTGGAGATCAGAGCAAGGCGGCAGATGTGGAAGCTCAAGCTACTTTATCAAAATTTTCAGTATGTGTCCTTTCTTTTAGTAACTCGCTGGAACACAGCATAGTATTAAGATGTGTATACTTGTAGATTGTAGATGTTCAATATCCTGTTGTGACAATAATGGATGGCTTCTTCAATATCCCATACTCTTTTGATTGGCAGAACCAAACTTATACTACCTACTAAATTTTCGTTAAGTGATTTTTGGCATTTATTTGGTGTGAAGTAGATTAAGCAATGGAAATTAAGTTACAGATACAGATATGTTGAGGGATTGGGAAGCTCTGTTCTGTTGACTTTCTCTTTTTTTCTTGATTTTTTTTGCCGTTGTGTCTGTATGTTTTGAAGAACTCCTTGTTCTCCTATGTCTCTGCAACCAGGAATGGGTAAAAGAAAATTGGGAACAGGAGAGAGTTAGGGCTTGTTTGATTCACATCTCAAAAACTCTATTTTAGTTTTTGAAAATTTAAAAATTAAAATACTTGTTTGAATTACTTGTTTCTAAAAACTGTTTTGTAAAACTATTTTTAATATTATACTTTTTAAAACTAAAAAAGCAAAACAGATAAATGGTATTTTATTTTTCATTTTTCAGTTTTTTAAACTCTATAGTTAAAAACTGTTTTAAAAATTAGAGTTGCCAAACAGATTTTTTTAAAATTTTTTTTTTAAAAATAGTTTTCTAAAATTTATTTATAAAATAGTTTTCAAAAATTAAAAAGTAAAACACAATCAAACATGCTCTTAATATTGATTCTTAGCAGTGTTATCTTTTGTTTTTTCCAGGGTTCAAGTTCCATCTCCAGTGCCGATCTCTTTGGTGACTCAAGAGATAACTCCTCTGTTGATCTTGCTGCTAGCGACCTTATCAATCGAATATCTTTCCAGGTATTCCTTACACAATACAGGATTCATACTTATTTGTTCATGTTCTTTGTGATTCGGACAATGGAAAAATTCGGTGTATTGGTTTCTGTGTTGGTGTTTGGTGGTATGCTGATCCCCTCCGTTATTTTACAGGCACAACAGGATATCTCATCCCTTAAGAACATCGCAGGAGAGACTGGTAAAAAGTTCACCTCTTTTGCATCCTCCCTGATGACAGATCTTCAAGACCGAATTCTCTGAACTTGTATGTTCTGTATTTAAGAGAACCTCTGGTGTTTGCTAAGATTACAGCCATTTATTTTTCAAATGTAATAGAAGAGCTCAATACACAATTTTTTATGAACAAAATATAAGATACTTTAATTTTCAGCTAGGCTTGTCATTAGGCTGATGCTTTTGATTTTGTATCCCATTTACTGTTTTATGGTTGCTAAAATGTTTTAAATGCTTTATATTGTACTTCTTTTATCGGTCCATACTATTATGTCACAATCTCCAGAATGTTGTCTTGTATCAATCAGGTAAACATTTTAAAACTAGTTTCCCTCTAATCACAGAATTAAACCTACAGTTTAATTTCCATGTACAAACAATGTAAAAAGTTTTACGGTAAATCATGATCAATAATGTGAGTGATTTTATTAGTATTGATAAAAGTAAAATATTATTAACGATATAAGAATTGAAATTGATTGGCAGTGTAAATGTTTTTTACACCAACAATGCCTAAGGTTACATGTATGGAAGAATTGGAAAGAATTAAGGCATATATTTGGATAAGAACATATAGTTGAATAAGTCACTATTTGCTGTAATGCGACCATTCCTATTTCCCTTGTATTCCTCCATGTAACAATTAGAAATAAACAATATAATTAATTAATCTTATATTTAAAGAGACAAAAATGAAAAAATAGTGTCTCCCCCCCTCTCATTGCTTTCACAACATCACCGACAATGGTAAAGGAAAAGGAGGGAATAAAAGTTTGTGAATAACCTCCATGATTTTTACGGGATCTGTCTGTTATAAGAATGAGGGAAAGGTAATGGGTAGGACATTTAGAAAACATCAAGAACTTATTTCTTTAATTTAGGAGTTCTTAGAACTCTATGCATCTCTGCGAATTTTACTATTGTAAGAGCTACTACTCTCATTTTCTAGAAAGCTATGTGATGCCTTTGGTGACTACTCTTGCCTTGTAGACCGAGCCGTCTGTTTTATACTTGATAGTAAATATCCATTTACACCTCACAATTTTTTCCTCCAGGTTAACTTTCAAGTCTATATATTTTTTTTTTATCCAAAGCTCTCATATCCTTCAATATACCTCCCATTTAGAAGCCCTTAAACTCTCCGATATATATCTTGAAATCTCTATTTTTCTTAGCTCACAAGTAAAAGCTCTAAAGAGACAATTTATCATAAGATATAAAATTTGGAATATCATGTTTTGTGCAAGACCTTATAACCTTATACATTTCCTAAGAGCAATAAAGACATCAAAACTATTAAAAACAAGTTCTACAAGGTAAAAATTGAATAGGACAGATTCAAGATCAATTTCATTGAAATTATGAATGAGTTTAGAATAATTTTTACCTGAATCCTTGGATGTCTAACAGTTTTGAGGATGTTACCAATTTGTGTTGTCTCATTTTCTGTACTTTCAATTCTTGTTTCTTCTAGAATTTTAAAATGTTTAGTGGAAATGTATAAACCTAATTTATGTGTTTGCTTTATCGATCATCTTCCTCGTTTCCCCCTAAAGATGGTCAACAAAAAAATGAGTTTTTATTTTATTTTTAAAATTAGGTCTGTAGTAATAAAGATTTTAAAGGAAATGGGATAAAAACATTTGTATCCTTTTTGGTTGAGAGCATATCCAATAAATACACTCATTTGCGTTGAGATAAAGTTTTCTTTAGTTGGATTCATGAATACGAACAAAAATAATACAGTCAATTATTTTAAAGGAAAATAGTGTGAGAGTATACTATTTGGAAAAGTACGCGTGGAAACATCAAATGGATTGACAAAATTATAATTCTTAAGATTCTCAAAACTATAAAGTTATTGTATGTCTTCATAAGAACTTTGATGACATTTCCAAGTATTTGTTAAAATTGATGAATAATATTTGGATGAGTTTTAAGTTCAAAGTGTTTGTTAACACATTCTCTTTAACACTACCTACAATTCTCCCCTAAGTCAACTCCTAAAATAGAGAACAAGACACATTCTTTATCTAAATTTGAATAATATGGAGTAACTAACATTTTTGTGGTCAATAATTTATAAACATGCTTTAATTGTTCATTAGTGAAAGGGGATGACTCATAACTAGCTTTTTTCCTCGATATTTTCTTCATTTGAGGGTTGGAAAACTCTCCCCTCTCTATTTTTCTTATTTTTCCAATGCTGTTGTTTTCCATGAATTTTCTATTAGGTTTCCTTTGTGTGCCATGACCTTCTACAATGAATACACCAATGGTGCATCCTCCTCTCTCCTTTTAGCTCAGGCCCCTTTGTAGGCTAGGGCAGAACTTTCAACTTCTCGTGGCTTCGTATCATTGGAGTTTTGTGACATGATTGATCTTCCTTCTAGATTCCTCCCTTCTTACTTTAGATAACACTTCATGCATTGAAGGGGTAATGGTTTTTTGCCTAAAATTTTACCACAAACTTCGTTCAGTTCTTGTCGAGTTCTACTAGAAACATGTTAGGTGTATCATTTTCTTCTCTTTTCTTGAATATGGTGGCATATTGGAATTTTCCTAATTAATTTCATGGCAGTTGTCCAACTCATTCCAAAGGAAAACAACAAGGTTTCAAAAATTTGAGACATCCTTATCCTTTTTGTTTGAACGAACTCAAACGAATTTTGAGTTCATAAATCTCAGAAGAATGCTAAAAATTAGAATATCAAACCTTAAACTCTAAACCCTAAAGATTAGAATATCAATTAGGAGCAGTGTGATATTATTTACCTCAAACATATTAAAGTGAAACATTATTATAAATAAAACAAAATTATATATGGTCTAATTAAAAAGTTTAGATAAAAGAGGGTACAAAATCAAACATGAGGAAATATTAGACATGGAGCAAACTCCAATGATCACATTAATCAGAGTCGATCATAATTATCCTAAAATAAATAAATAAAAGCAAATCGAAACGGTAACACAACAAAATAAATAAAGACGACCCACTATACTCAAAATCATGAAACCAGCGAAATATGATTATTCAATACCCTTAGGTATCAATATTAATCAAGACAACATGAACACATACCAACATATAAAAAAATATATTAATCATTAATCGATATTTGATGATATGATATGCAATAATAATAACTTATTCACATTGAATCTATCGAGTCCATATTAAAAAGGGTAGAGAAGACACTTCATACCTTGAGAACTGAAATATCAAATTAGAGTTAACTAATATTTTACGGATAATTTCTGTGTTATATATGTAAGGTCCTTATTACTAGTGATTCCCTTAAGATCAACTCGACCATCAATATGTAATTATATAAAGTCAACAACCCAAAAATATATTCTACTTATGAATGCATGCATATAAATAAGATATAACAATAATTATCATCAACAACACTGTTAGACATATACAATTCATATGTACGACTATGAATGGCGTAACACATTTTTTTTTTCTGTAACCAATTAAATAAAAAGAGGGGACATATATTTTACCAAGGAAAAAATGAGAGAAAATAAAGGAAAAGAAAAGAAAATTTAAAGCTACACTAATTAGGTTATGTAAACAACTCTAGAACAAATTCTAATAATTATCATCATAACATATTATTATCATCGTTGTTAGATATAATTCAAAATGATGTATAATTAGTTAATTAAAATTTAGTTAGAAGTTAGTTAGAATATGGTTAGAAGTTGGTTTAATGTGTTGAACCAAATAAACAAAAACTGCTGCTATAAAAGGCTAAGATCAATCCAATGAAGAGATAAAATGTAATGCTGTAACAAAGAACCAGAAGATCGATCTGCAGAGTGAAAAGATCAATCTTTTGTAGAACCAAGATCAATCTTTAGAAAGCAGAAGATCAATCTTCGTTTTTCTGTTTTTTCTATTTTCTTCTATTTTCTTCTCAATTTCAATTCCTCTCAATATATACAACCTGTTCCAACAATTGACATCAAAAGCTTGAGTCCTAGACCTTGGGAAACAGAGTGCAAGTGTGAGGGGGAAATCAAAATTGGGAAACACAAGTGTGAGTGAAAGAAAAGAAAGAAGAAATGAATGGAGGAGGATTTCCATCGAATTTGCCAATTCTAGATGGGAAGAACAGGGAGAGGTGGTCTGCATCAATGAGATCTTTGTTGGGAGCTCAAGAAGTGTTTGAGATTGTTCAAGATGACTATGAACAACTTGGTGCAAATCCAACAGAAAGACAACAAACAACTTTCAAAGATTGCATGAAAAGAGATTGCAAGGCATTGTTTTACATCCAGCAAAGTGTGGATTCAAACAATTTTGAAAGGATCTCAAAGGTATCTACAGCAAAAGAGGCATGGGATATCTTGGTGAAGTATTACACAGGTGATGAAAAAATCAAGAAAGTGAAGCTCCAAATGCTAAGAAGAAAGTATGAATTACTGCAAATGGAGAACAATGAGAATGTGATTGATTATTTCAATCGAGTACATACAATCACAAATCAAATGAAAGTCAATGGAGAAGTGATGACAAAGGTTATGATCGTTGAAAAGATTACGAGGACACTAACACAAAGATACGATCACATAATGGTGGCAATTGAAGAATCAAAGAATCTTGATACAATGAAGTTGGAAGATCTGCAAAGCTCCCTAGAAACTCATGAATTAAGGGTAAAAGAAAGAGACGAGGGACACACAAAAACACATGCACTGCAAGCTCAAATCAGTAGGAAGTCCAATCAAGATGGAGTAAAAAACAAGTGGAAGGACAAGTCAAAATGGCACCAGAAACATAACCAAGATGAGGAGGCTGGAGGCTCAAGAAGTCAACAAAACAGTGATAATAAACGTAGGAAATCATCTGGCAAAAAGAAATTTTACAAGAGGAGGGTCCAATGTTATAATTGTAAAAAATATGGGCATTTTGCAGATGAATGCAGATCCAAGAGAGTACAAAGAGATGATGGTGAAGCTCAATTGGCCCAGACAGATAGTTCTGACTCAGATGAAGTGCTGCTGATGGCATCTACAAGCATGGAGGATGACTGTCCAGGATTATGGTATCTTGCTGGTTGCTCGAATCACATGACTGGCCATAAAGATTGATGAGAAGGTGAAGAAGGAAATCAAATTTGCTGACAATAGCATAGTAACAGCTGAAGGTATTGGCAAAATCTTGATTCAGAGAAGGGATGACAAACAATCTTTCATATGTGATGTGTTGTATGTGCCAAATATGAAGAACAACTTGCTAAGTCTTGGACAACTGCTTGAAAAGGGGTATTATATGAAGATGGAACAAGGTGAAATGAGATTGTTCAATGATTCAAGAAGATTGATCTTGAATGCACAACTAGCAAAAAACAGAACCTTCAGGATTGATATCTAGATCAATGAGAGCAAATGCCTAGCTGCTGAAGTATTGAGTGAAGATTGGCTGTGGCATCAGAGGTTTGAACATTTTAATTTCAGAAGTCTTCAAATGTTGCATAACAATAGAATGGTGCAAGGAATTCCCATAATTCAAATGTCAAATGAGTTGTGTGAAGAATGATGTCAGGCCAAACAACACAGAAATGCATTCAAGGCTGAAGTGCAAACTTGATCCTCAAGAATGATGGAGATAATCTACTCGGATGTGTGTGGTCCTTTTGAAGAAGTATCAATAAGAGGTAATCGTTACTCTGTATCATTCATTGATGATTTTACAAGGAAAATTTGGGTATATCTAATCAAGAGAAAGAATGAAGTGTTGGAAATACTTAAAAAATTCAAGAGAATGGCTGAAAAACAAAGTGGCTTTTTAGTATGAAAATCATTAGAACAGATGGAGGAGGAGAATACATCTCTCATGAATTCCATGATTTTTGTGAAAAAGAAGGAATATTGCATGAAGTAACTGCACCCTACACTCCCCAACATAATGGCACGGCTGAAAGGAGAAACAGAACCATAGTGAACATGGCTAGAAGTATGTTAAAAGGGATGAAAGTGCCTCATAAATTCTGAGGGGAAGCAGTATCAATTGCAGTGTACATATTAAATAGGTGTCCAACCAAGAGATTGGACATAAGGACACTTGAAGAAGCTTGGACTGGAATAAAGCCAACTGTGAATCACTTGAGAGTGTTTGGCTCATTATGCTTTAGGCATGTACCAGCTCAAAATAGGAGGAAACTTGATGACAGGGCTGAACAAATGGTGTTGTTGGGTTATGATGCCACTGGGGCTTACAAGCTGTATGATCCAAACAAGAACAAAGTAGTGATAAGTAGAGACATACTAGTGGACGAATCAAGAGGTTGGGACTGGACAATGAATGCAATCAGCCCAGGCATACCAACCAGACCAGCCAGTAGTGCAGTAACAGATGAATTGGTTGAGGACTAGCCAGCAGAGGTAGCAGATCAACCTGCTATTGAACCTGTGAGGAGGTCTGCAAGAGTTAGACAACCTTCAATCATATTGCAGCCATATGAAGTAACATTTGACTCAACCGTCAATGCAGATAGATAATTAATTCACTTTGCCTTGCTTGCTGAATCAGAACCAATAAGTGATGAAGAAGCATTGAGTGATCCTAGATGGATGGCAGCAATGGATGAGGAACTATAAGCCATAGAAAAGAACAAAACATGGGAGCTGATGACCCTTCCAATGAATAAAAGACCCATTGATGTGAAATGGGTTTATAATCTGAAATTGAAACTTGATGGGAAGATTTCAAGGTACAAGGCCAAACTTGTAGCAAAGGGATTTTTGTAAAAACATGGGCTGGACTATGATGAGGTATTTGCTCTAGTAGCAAGAATTGAAACAATAAGAATGGTAGTTTCAATTGCTAGCTACAAAGGTTGGTCTATGCATCAATTGGATGTTAAATCAGCCTTCCTCAATGGCTCGAAGAAGTGTATGTGAAGCAGCCTCCTGGATATGTGAAAGCAGGCAAAGAAGATCATGTTTACAAATTGAATAAAGCCCTATATGGCCTGAAACAAGCACCTAGAGCTTGGAACAAGAGAATCGATAGATTTCTCATAGAGCAACAATTTGAAAAGTGCATGAATGAGCATGGAGTGTATGTCAAGAAGGCAGCAGTAGCACCTGCATTGCTGATATGCCTCTATGTCGATGATTTACTGCTAACTGGTAGTGATGAAGTGAAAATCAATGAGTTCAAATTCAGATTGGAGAAGGAATTTGAGATGACCGATTTAGGCGTGCTGGCATATTTCCTTGGTATTGAATTTGAAACTAGGAAAAATGGAATTTTTATGCATCAAAGAAAGTATGCTAGTGATGTATTAAAAAGATTTAAAATGCAAGATTGCAATGGAAGCAACACCCCATCAGAATCAGGGTTGGTGCTGTCCAAAGAAGGCAATGATGAATTGATTGATCCTACAACCTTCAAGCAAATTGTAGCATCCTTGAGATACTTGTGCAACACTAGGCCAGATATCTCATATATGTTGGGCTGATTAGTAGGTACATGGAGAAGCCTAGGACATCACACTACATGGCAGCAAAAAGGATCTTGAGATACTAAACCATTGAATTGGGTCCGTTGTACTCTACAAAACCAGATGAAGAAGAGGTTGAACTGATTAGATTCACTGATGCAGATTGGTGTGGAGATATGGATGATAGAAAGAGCACAACAGGCTATGTATTTACAATCAATAACTCACCAATATCATGGTGTTCAAAGAAGCAAAACATAGTTGCATTGTCCACATGTGAAGCTGAGTATGTGGCTACATCCATGGGAGCATGCCAAGCTGTGTGGCTGGCAGAACTAATGGCAGAACTGAGACTGAGAAGTAACAATGTAGTGAAGATGAAGATAGACAACAAATCAGCAATAGATCTAGCAAGGCATCCAAGTGTCCATGGAAGGAGCAAACACATTGAAACAAGATTTCATTTCCCAAGAGATCAAGTAATGAAGGGCAAGATAAAGCTGGAACATTGCAACACAAATGATCAAAAGACTGACATTTTAACAAAAAGTTTGAAGAGAGTGAAGTTCCAAGAGATGAGAATCAAGCTTGGATTAACTTCAAATTAAATCACTTTTGAATTAGGGAGCATGTTAGATATAATTCAAAATGATGTGTAATTAGTTAGTTAAAATGTAGTTAGAAGTTAGTTAGAATATGGTTAGAAGTTGGTTTAATGTGTTGAACCAATTAAGCAAAAACTGCTGCTATAAAAGGCTAAGATCAATCCAATGAAGAGATAGAATGTAAAGCTGTAACAAAGAACTAGAAGATCGATTTGCAGAGTGAAAATATCAATCTTTTGTAGAACCAAGATCAAACAGAAGATCAATCTTTGTTTTTCTATTTTCTCTATTTTCTTATCTTTTCTTCTCAATTTCAATTCCTCACAAAATATACAACATGTTCCAACAATTGTCAACACAATAATAACAAACAAGGTCTAATAATTAATAAATAATTATTTGAGTTGGATATCCAGACCAGCATGCCCCATTTAATTCATTCCACTTAATTCCACATGTAAAATGAATTGAGTTGACTCCTTTACAAACGATTACGAATATATATTGGTTCAAGTGTGTCTCTGCAGTTAAACAAGTTCATTAACAAATCATAAAAATTAAAATAAATTCAGTTTTTTGTCAAAAAATACTCATATTGAATTATAAAAAGTATCATATTAAAATAGCTAAAAAACTACTATTCATAATAATTTTATATTGTATTAAGTAAGAAAAAGCCGACAAATGATACCTAAAAATGAAATCTGATAATTCAAACCAATATATATATATATATATATATATATAATTACAAAATCCATAACTCATTAAGTAATTCAAAAAGTTGTTGTATTTTATTTCAAAAAAAATTGAGTTTTACGGACCACAAGTCAACCTACAAATCCATAGCTTTAAACTGCATAATCCGTAATTTAAATGATCCAATCCATGAAACTAAAATATAAATTGACTAAAAAATTGATCTTAACCGACACGAATTACGAGTTAAACGAACTTATCCGTGGACCTCAATTGATATATATGCATCTCCACTAGTTGTTAAACTCACTGATCATCGTCCTAATTAATTGTTACTTCATGTAAATCCTTAAAAATGGGAGCAATGAAAGTTTGGTGAAGTAGATAAAACTTTACTTATTTAAGTGCTCTATTTATTTGAACATTTTTATATCTTCCATATTTTTATTCTATATTAATTTGAACAAATACTTAATGTATATAGTAGAATATTATATTAATTTATTCTTCTTTATCTATTGTAGAAGAGTGTTTTATAACTATTTTTATATTCTAAAAACACTGCTCTCTAAATTTTCTTTTTTATTTCTTTTATATAAATAATTAGTTTTTACATAAATTTAATTTAATTTTTTTTTCGTGATTTCGTCATTTAAGTGTAATTTTATTTTTTTTGTTCTCTTAATGCAACGTTGTTTGATTTTCGGTCTTGTCGTAGATTTGCAATATTTATTTAATTTAGATTAACATATTAACTTCAATCCATCACAAATTACTTAATGCCTTTAGTTTCATCAACGTTAAAAACCTAAAAGACATGAATATTATGGGCTATTTTTTGTCATTCACCTAGATATTGTAAGTTGAATAATGTTAATAATACACTCTTTAACCCATACTCTTTTATTGTTTAAAATACACATAGTCCCCCAAACTTATACCGAGACTCATATGGTTTGGTGGGACGTATGTAAATTTTAACCATTCAAATATTGTGTTAAATAATATGTTAAAAAATGTGTTATTAGCACTTCTCATTGTGAGTTTATTTTTAGATTTATTATTTTTAATTTTAATAACTTTGAATTTGTATTATTCTTGATCCATTTAATCTAACAATTTAGATAAATGAATATCCTTTATTTGTTAGTAAAAGAAACATATTATATAATATGCATGTATAAATTTTAGGGTTAAATATGTTTAGTCTCAATAAAATTTTAATCTTTGAATTTTAGTCCATGTAAAATAAAAATACAATTTTTGATCCCTACAAAATTATCATGGATGCAATTTTGGTCCTTATTGTTAAGCTAACATATATTTTTAAATGAATTTTTTGAGGGATGTTTACACATAATGAAAAGTTCCTATACTAAATATGAGTTCAAAATTCAATTTTTAAGCCCATATTTTTGCCACTTTTATCTTTAGTTTTTCATATTTAATTCATCTCAAGTTAAAAAAAATTCTAAATTTTTGTGAATTAACTTTTTA
>JBBPBT010000623.1:4037112-4054424 GCA_037974875.1 Cicer bijugum
TTGATATTTATGAGTGGTTAAGTGATTTTTTTTCATCGAATTTAATGACTAATAATATAAATATTGATAAATGACTAATAATATTATAAAATAATTTATAAATTTATTATAAAATAATTTGATAATAATATAAATTATTATTAAATTGTAAAATAATTTATAAATATTAAATTTATTATAAATAATTATAAAATAATTTTATACGTAATATTTATGTATTATAAATATAGTTATCTTATAATATTACTTTATTGATTTGTAATAATTGAATATGATTAAGAAAATTAAAATGAGGGAAAATCATGTTTATCACAATCATTTAATTTAATAAAATATGGTCGGTTTAGACAACACTTTTAAACCATTGTTTGAGAAGATTTTAAAACAACATATTATAAATGTAGCCTTAATATAAAAATTGTTGCATAAACTATGTTTAAACCACAATACATAACTGTGGGATAAAATAGAAATTTTTTTTACTAAACCAAAACTCTTAATTATTTTCCTAAACTTAATTCTTAAACCAAAACCCTTAGTTCCTAAACCAAAACCCTTAGTGCCCACACCAAAACCCTTAGTGCCCACACCAAAGCCCTTAGTTCCTAAATCAAAAACCCTTCTCAATCTCTTTTCAATCGCATTTGTTCTATTCGCCTCCATCTCATCTTTGATTTGTCTTTGTTTCCTTGCCTCTCGTTTGAACCCAATACCTGTCTCAATCGCATATGTATCGTCCATCTTCGTCTTGCTGGAACAAAAACCCCTTTCTCATTGTCTTGCTCGCTGCCGCCGTCGCCGTCTTGCTAAACCAATACCCGTCTCGCCGCCGCCGTCTTGTACTTCGATTGTTCTCGCCGTCTTGTGCTCTGACAACTCGTTTTTTACTTAAACCTCATTTGAAGGTCGCGCACATGTAAGAATATACTTCACCCATCTTCTTTTTTATTCTTCAATTTGTGTTTTGATGTATTTCAATTTCATGTATGAGTACTGATATTTGATTAATTAGTAATTTTATATGATTTATTGAATTCTTGAGATGATGGATATGGCTGCCAATCACAGGTTACAAACCTTGTTTATCGGCATTAAATTGATTTTTTTTTTGTGCTCAATATACATGACATTGATGTATTTATGTTAGTGAACTCTGGAATTTAAACAATCTTGAATTGCTCCATGCTTGGTTTTGTTATCAGTTGTTGAATTCATGTATTTTTGTTACTGCTGTTTTTTTTGTTTGTTGCTAATTTTAATATTTGGTAAAGATGATGGTGGTGAACAAAGGTAATACTAATAAGATTAATCAATGTTTTAAGATTCTGCTGTTTTGTTATCAGTACTGAATATTCTGCTATTTTAAGATTAATCAATATTTTGTTATTTCAAGTTTAAGCATCAGTTTGTGAATTGTTTCAATTACTTATAGACACCTTGCCAATTTGTGAATTGTTCCAGTTTGTGAATTGTTTCAATAGGTCTCAAAGAAGCATCAATTACTTATTGGTCTCAAAGAAGCATCAGTTTGTGAATTGTTCCAATAGGTACCTTGCCAATTTCCCAACTACTTTCAATTACTTATTGAATTGTTTGTGATATTATGCTAACCAAGAGCAGCAATTAGTTATTTAATTGTTCGTGATATTGTGCTACTGAATTATGGAATTTAATTGTTAATTAGGAATAGTAGTACTTGTTCAAATCTGAAATTTCATTGCTAACATTAAGAAATATTATGAAGGTGAAATTAGTAGCATGAAGAAAAGGATGGAAGAATATGAGTCATTTACAAAGAAAAGGATGGAAGCATATGAGGAACTTCTAAAATGTGTGTTGAAGCAGCAAAACCCAAGTTTAAGTGAAACTGTTGTTGATAACATGATGGGACATGCTTTAGGTATTGCAAATAGTGCGGCACTCCATTCTTCTACATCAACTCATGTTCCTGAAAAGGTATAAGTATATTAGTTTGATTTATTTAACTGTGAGATAATTAAGTTGATTTATTATTATGATTAGGTATCTTGTAGACTTATAAATTGTTGGTCTTTAGTACTTGTGATATGTTGCTAGTTTTTTCTTCCAATAGGTAGTTTAACATACCTAAATAAAACATTAATTTTGTTGTTGCGATAAAAATTTGTGATTCATTTTTTTAATATTCATAACGATAATTGTATATTATTCCTTTTATTTATATTAATATAATAACTTTTCAGGTTGGACTTGAAGATCATCACCAAGATACATGAAGCTAATGGAATGTATTGAAGACTTGGTTGTTTTTTGGCAATGCAAATTTTGGTTGTTGCATTAGGGATAAAAAACTTGATGGTTTTTTTTTATCTATTCATGTATTGGTTTTTTTTTTTATATCTAGTAATATTTATGTTACATTATTTTGATGAGACAATTATTTTTTTTCGCAATATATACTTTAATCAAGACTTAATTATGTTTAACTCTTTTGTGTTTTGTTCAATAGCAATTGGTTAATGTTCAATTATGAATTACAAGCAATAATAATTAATTATCAATGTTTGCCAAAAAATTGAGAGTATATGATAAACCTATAGGCAATATTTAGAAAAATGTAGACTAGATAAATTGAATGTTTATGGTTGAAAAGTATAGAGAACACATAAAAAGTGTGGCTTAAAACATTTTCATCACTGTGGCCTAAACAAAAAGGCAACATTTAAATTCTTTTGACAACGTTATAAATGTGTTGCCTAAAACATCCAAATCTATTGTCTTAGACCAAAAAATGTTGTCTATTCTTTTGACAACATTATAAATGTGTTGCCTGAAACATAAATACTATACACAAAACCATGGCCTAACTGTATATGCAACATTTATAAAATGTTGTCAAAACTAGTTCATAAAACCGTGGCCAGAAACATTCAAACAAACCGTGGTCTCTTTGAGTGTATTCACAACGGTTTTTTAGACTTCGTGGGCAAAAGTAAAAACCTGTTGCCTTAAAGAATAGGTCACGGCCACCTACGCTACACTTTATAAACCATTGCCTAATCTTTAGGCCACAGATATTTTAATTTACACCACACTTTTTATTGTTACCACAACTCAAAAATGTTGTAGTGACTATTGTCAGACTTGTTCTTGCTTTGGCAGGCAGCTGCCAAGGGATGGCATTTATAAGTTATATATAAATAAAGTTTTTCTTCATGGTGACCTCAAAGAAGAGGTCTACATGTATATTCCCCTTAGATTCCATCCTTCTCATAGTAATTTAGTTTGCAAATAAAAAAAAAATTTATATGGACTTATGCAAGCTAGAAGAAATTGGAACTAAACGCACACCAATACTCTCATTAGCTTGGGATATATTCAATCTTCACATGATAACTCTCTTTTTTATAAAATTTGATGCTTCTTACTTTATTGTTTTATTTGTGTATGTAGATGATATAGTTTTAGCCGGGGCAACATTCATGAGATCACTTATGTCAAACAATTTATCTATTCTTCATTCCACATCAAAGACCTTGGAGCACTCAAATTATTATTGGGTCTTGAGATAGGAAGATCAAGCAAAAGAATCCCTCTCAAACAACTCAAATATACTTTGGAACTCATTGATTACATGAGTCTTCATCAATGCAAACCGGTATTCACTCTCATGATTCCATATCTTAAAATGTATGCAACAGAAGTCACTTATTTCTCATATGAAAAAATGTTTCGACGATTGATTGGTCGCGTCATCTATCTTTCAAACACTAACCCCGATCTATCTTTCAAACACTAACCCCGATCTATCTTAAGTCGTTAACAAACTCAATCAATATGTCTCTTTTTTCATGCAAACTTATTTCATTCTTCCACTCAGATTCCTTTTTCGACATCAATTTGTATGCTTTTACCGATAGTGATTGGGCGTCAAGCCCCAATTCCAGACACTCCATCACCGACTTCAATATCTTCAGTAGTTCATCTTTAATTTTCTAGAAGACAAAAAAAATATGGTTTCTCGTTCTTTCTCAGAGGCTGAATATCATGCTTTAGCCAACACAACCTATGAAGTTCAATGGTTACATAGTAATTTTTCAATTAAAAAAATAATTATTTTCAATCATAGTAATCAGCAAACACATAACATGCATTTTTCAGAATTGAAAGATTAAAAAGTAAGGCTACACAACAAGATGGAAGAATATTTTCTCATAGATTATATAGTTACATTGAATATGAGCTTGCTGAAAAATTTACCTCATATATAATAAATGATGGTTTTTACTCTATAAAACAACGATGAACACTACATCAAAAGTAATGTTAGTTTATTTATATTTGTTTGACAATATTAACTTTTGATATATTTTATAATTTCTTCAACATGTTGTGTATTTAAAAATTTGGAATTTTGATGGAAATATCCTTTTTTGTTTAAATTATAATACTAAAATGTTCCACTTTCAAAAAATAATACCAAAATGTCCTACTTTTTAGTCCCAGTTGGGATGCGACCTGCTAAAGGAGAAAAATTTTCACGTTAACTGATGGTCGCATCCTTGGGATGCGACCTTGTACTAGCCTTTTATATTTATTATTATTAAATAATTTAAAAATCATTAAAATATTTAAAAATTCAAAATATTATTATAAATCATAAATATAATTAATTTAATAATATTATATAATTTTTAATAATTATAATAATAAAAAGAATAATAATAATAATAATAAAAAGAAAATTCTATTAATAAAATAAAATAAAAATACATTAAATTAAAAGAAAAAATACTACAAATAAAAAAATACATCAAATAAAAATTAATTATTTTCATCTAAATGACCTCCAGTTCCACATTTACGCGGTCGTCGAACTCGTCGAGCCCTTTGAACAAC
This sequence comes from Cicer bijugum, assembly GCA_037974875.1. Taxonomy (NCBI): domain Eukaryota; kingdom Viridiplantae; phylum Streptophyta; class Magnoliopsida; order Fabales; family Fabaceae; genus Cicer; species Cicer bijugum. Next base: position 4,041,991 of record JBBPBT010000623.1, read on the forward strand.
TTGAGGTTGTTGTGGTTGATCCTCGTTGTAATCTGTTCGTGGATTAGAACCACTACCACCTGCTTCCGTATAATTATGAGTTTTGACATTATACATAGAATCAAAAGCCGCATAAGTCGATTCATGAGTTGTGCTACCAAACAAATTATAGAAAATTCCGCTCTCGGTTGGATTAATGGGAGTTGGTATTATTGCCGCTGAAGGAACGTAATAATGAGTCGGTATATCTGCAGCTTCGTGAAGATGTTGCGGTGATGATAAAGACGGTGTTTGGTGCATGGTATTTTGTTGTGGGATTGATTGAGGCGTAGAGTGAACATTGTGATATGTTGAAAGTTGCAAACGTGGATCACGCAAGTATCTTTCCACACACACACACCCATATATATATATATATAATTTAGTATGATGTCTGAACCAATTTAAATATTCTTTAGTGTGGCATAAAACACCTTTAACGTATTGACCTTGCAATATGTAATTATGACGTTCATTCCAATATTGAATCTCATCTTTCCGAACCACACTCCAATTATCATCAATGACATGCCTCATTTCGACCTCATGGTAGAGTCTCATATCTTCTAGAGGTTGCACAATCTGTTGACGAAAGCCAAACTGAAGTGCAACTCTATTTGCATGATATTTTTCGACGATATGATAACAGTGCAGATAGGTACATGCAATCCAAGTGTTGATCACTTGTTCGAGTACCTCTTGTTGGAACCTGAGATACGGTCTCCAACGAAACTGAATGTTAAAAAAATAGACTAAAGTAAATATTAAGAGATATAAATGATAGCGTTTCAGCAAGTGTACTGAATCGTTGCAAGTAATACTAAAACGGTAGTATCGAGTGTCGAACTCAAGGATTGCGTTTTACTATTGAATTACATTTAATTACTAAAATTGAACAAAAGGTTCCCAAGTTGATTGAAAAAATATTTGAAATTAACAACAGTAAGAAAATTGATCTTTTATAATGGGAAAAATGTCAGGAATGAGTTTCATTTCGAATCCAACCTTGGTGTCTAATTTGATCCTAGTTACTGAATTCTTTTATTGAATTATTACCAAATTCTCTTTATTATTTTTGCCCTAATGTCTTAGTGGCAGAACGTTTAATTCCAAAGTAACCCCTAATTCCTTAGTAGATTTAAGATTAGAATTAAGTATTAGTGTATAGAAATTCTCTTGTAAATTATTGCTTTGCAACTAATTTAATTGGTTTCATGACCTGCATCTATCCCTAGACTACAAATTCATGAATTTCTCATCTCAAGCATTTGTAAAGTCCACTTCCGTTTCAAAATACAAATAGTAGAACTTTTTAATATTGATCAAGCAATAAAAAGCATTAAGCACAGAGATGAGAAAAATAATTCAATAAACTCATTCATATAACTAGAAATCAAATCAAAAAAATAAGGGTTTCATCTAGTTACACTCATCCCTAACAAATAGGGTTTAGTTACTCATGACAGAAAAGATAGAGATTAGAGAAGAGTTACAAGAAGGATTCATGAATGAATCTTGATAAAACTGCTCCAATGGCATTAGAAACGGCCGTCTTTGAGTTTCTATGCTAGGGCACCAGTCTCCCAACTTCCCAAGAGTCAAAAAGATCCCTAAACAGCAAAAAATTGTGTTTTTATGATTGCTGATGCGCGTCACGCACCCCAGGAGCAGTTTTTGCGCTACGGGCGCGTAGTGACAATACTGAAAGGTTGGAAATGCGATCCAGGCGCACCAGGCGCGCTCCGGGCGCACAACATCTGTTGTCTGACGTAATTTGCATTTTTCTCATCTTTTGAGTCTAAATTTGGTCCCGGTGACTTCATGAAAGTTGTAGATATGGACCTTAACTTTCATTAGCACTTGGATTGACTCCAATTGGACATCTAGAACTCCAGATATGGCTGAAATACTCCATATAGGTCATGTTGATTTCTCACCAAAATTCAGCACTGCACTAAAATAAAGTAACAACACAAAACTACGAAAAATCTCTACTTAATTAAGCAAATAAGAACAAAAACATTTCATTAAATCAAATAACTAAAATCAACAAAATATATTTAATAACTCATTAAATTAACTAATGATTAAAGACAAATAAGACTAAAATCAATAAAAATTATGCATATGATGAAGAGTCATCACAACCCCAAACTTAATCTATTGCTTGTCCCCAAGCAACAATTAATTTCATATTTGGTGCAGTTAAAAGAAAACTTAAACTCAATTTCTCAATTCAAATCAAACTCAATTCTCAAAGTTTCAGCTACTACAAAACATCCATCATACTCTATGGTTGCTTACAAAAATAATGAGGTTTGTACACCTTGGCATTCATTTATCAAATTCAACTCTCTCTTCACACAATCTCACCAAAATTTCTCTCAAGTGTTTAGAAGGGTTATGAATTTATCACTCAAATCCTAGAGCATGCATCATGCTACCATAGGCTTGAAAAAATTCTAGTTAGCAATCACAATGCAGCAAACACATACATGTTTTGGAGGACTTTCGGGTTGTAATGGGGCTTAGGTAAGGGTAGGACATTTTGGGATAGTAGGCTTTACTACGTGGAGTTAGGCATATATTTCCAAATTATTCTACAATTTTTTTTTCACCTTTTCATTCTAGAGATTCTCAAACATTGACAAAAGAATCAAGAAGATATTATTTATAAAAATATTATTTATCGTTTTTTTTTTCTTCTTTTCTTCTTTCTTCTTTTTTTTTCTTTTTCTTTTTTTTTCTTTATTTTTTTTTTGTGAGAATCACCACCCCAAACTTAAAAGGTTGCTATCCCACGAGCAGCCCCAAACTTAGAATTTGATCAAGACAAGACAAAGATTTTCTACCTAACTCCAAGTAAGGTGATGTAATTGAAGTAGGGTTTTTGTTTTGTAATATGGCTAGTAACCGAAATAAAGGGGCAAAGCTCAAAGGGGCTAGCGAAGGATAACATTTTCATAGGGTAGTTAGAAAGACTCAAACGACCAAATAAAATTGCCTCAATGTATGCATAAATTACAAGTGATGCAAATCAGAATTAATGCAAGTTCTGAAGGGATAATACACGTCTGGATAATCACACAACAAAGAAATTAAGTGTTTATGCTCAAAAGCTCATACCTAGGATAATAAGAAAGAGTACGAATTATGTAAATGATGCCAAACATGCCACTACAAAATTTATTTAGTGTTTTTTTTTTTTTAAATACGAGTTAGACTTCAACAACCAAGCAGTAATCAACAATGTTTGAATTAGAGAAACTTATCGAATTGAGCAATGATACGAGCAAAGAAATATAGTTTAAATTTCAAAATGTCAAACATAAAAACTTCAGACCAAATGCAAGTTGTTAATAATTCTTCATCATAGTGCATTGATGACTCTTCATCATATGCATAATTTTTATTGATTTTAGTCTTATTTATCTTTAATCATTAGTTAATTTAATGAGTTATTTAATATATTTTTTTGATTTTAGTTATTTGATTTAATGAAATGTTTTTGTTCTTATTTGCTTAATTAAGTAGAGATTTTTCGTAGTTTTGCGTTGTTACTTTGTTTTACTGTAGTGCTGAATTTTGGTGAGAAATCAACATGACCTATATGGAGTATTTCAGCCATATCTGGAGTTCTAGATGTCCAATTGGAGTCAATCCAAGTGCTAATGAAAGCTAAGATCCATATCTACAACTTTCATGAAGACACCGTGACCAAATTCAGACTCGAAAGATGCGCAAAATGCAAAATACGTCATACAACAGATGCTGTGCGCCTGGAGCGCATTTCCCGTTGTTTAGTACTGCCAACGCGCGCCTGGGGTGCGCCTGGAGTGCGTGACGCGCATCAGCAATCATAAAAGCGCTATTTTTTTTACTGTTTTAGGGATCTTTTTGACTCTGGGGAAGTTGGGAGACTTGTGCCCTAGCATAGAAACTCAAAGACGACCGTTTCTAACGCCATTGAAGCAATTTTATCAAGAATCATCCATGAATCATTCTTGTAATTCTTCTTTAATCTTTATCTTTTGTATCTCTGTCATGAGTAACTAAACCCTATTTGTTAGGATGAGTGTAACCAGATGAAACCCTTATTTTTTTCTGATTTGATTTCTAGTTATATGAATGAGTTTATTGAATTGTTTTTCTCATCTATGTGCTTAATGCTTTTTATTGCTTGATCAACATTAAAATGTTCTACGATTTGTATTTTGAAACAGAAGTGGACTTTACGAATGCTTGAGATGAGAAATTCATGAATTTGTAGTCTAGGGATAGATGCAGGTCATGAAACCAATTAAATTAGTTGCAAATCAATAATTTACAAGAGAATTTCTATACGCTAATGCTTAATTCTAATCTTAAATCTACTAAGGAATTAGGGGTTATTTTGGAATTAAAGGTTCTGCCACTAAGACATTAGGGCAAGAATAATAAAGAGAATTCGATAATAATTCAATAAAGGAATTCAGTAACTTGGATCAAATTAGACACCAAGGTTGGATTCGAAGTGAAACTCATCCTTCACATTTTTCTCATTATAAAAGATCAATTTTATTATTGTTGTTAATTTCAAACATTATTTCAATCAACTTGGGAACCTTTTTGTTCAATTTTAGTAATTAAATATAATTCAATAGTAAAACGCAATCCTTGAGTTCCACACTCGGTACTACCGTTTTATTATTACTTGCAACGATTCAGTACACTTGCTGAAAAGTTATCATGCATGTTTACACACAATTAGAAAGAAACAAATTCAAAAAACAAAAATAAGATTGCAAAAATTAAAAGTTACCTCTACCTGTGGGTTGCCTCCCACGAAGCGCTTCTTTAAAGTCATTAGCTTGACGCCTCAACTATTGTCAAGGTGGCATATATGACAGGAAGAACACATCATCCTTCTTTTTCTTTTTGTTTGGTAGAAATTCCATTAACTTAAGAAATAAAAGGTGTTGCTTCCATGTCCTTCTCAATTGGACATTGATGAACAAGACATAGATTGAATCTCGAACTTTATCAATCTCTTCTTTTTTCTTTTCCTCGTTCGTATTTTCCTCTTTTTTCCCTTGCTTATCTTCTTCTACCACAACAATGAAATTATCTTCAATCTTTAACTTCTCCTCCATCATCTCAAACTTAACCACTTGCTCAAATAATCTCTCACATTGACTTTCAAATTTTTCAATTGAAACCATGTTATTCTTCATGAATTCAACCAAAACGTCCGTAATGTGAAAGTCTTTGTCATCTGATTCTTTGGATAGAGTTTTATGAGGTAGATTTTGTTCCCAATAGATCTTTTTAATATAATACTCGTTGTTTTCTGTAAGTTTGAGAAAAAAGTCTTCATATTCTATTAGTTCATCAAGGTCATCTAAACAATGTCCATTCTTATGTGTTTCTCCGCACAAGTCACATCTAAGAGGCTTCCAGGGAGGGATCTGAGGTGAATATTTTAAAAAGGTATGGCTCAAGATTTGCCCCTCAATAATTCGACATATACTCGATATAAAACAAGTATCACACTCTTCATATAATTGTAGTAGAATATCATTATCATAATCTTTCATGCTCTACAGCGCATAGTTATCTGAAACAAAGAAGAGAAAAACCACTAGACATGACATTAGCAAGTTCAACAAATAAATATAGAAAAAAAAGAATTTTTTTTTTCAAAAAAAAATAAAATCAAAAATTTTATTGCAGAGCGAAAAATTTCAATTAAGTAAATAAATTAAATTTAATAGTGATATGGCAATCTCCGGCAACGGCACCAAAAACTCGATAGCGTTTCAGCAAGTGTACTGAATCGTTGCAAGTAATAATAAAACGGTAGTATTGAGTGTCGAACTCAAGGATTGCGTTTTACTATTGAATTATATTTAATTACTAAAATTGAACAAAAGGTTTCCAAGTTGATTGAAAAAATATTTGAAATTAACAATAGTAATAAAATTGATCTTTTATAATGAGAAAAATTTCACGGATGAGTTTCACTTCGATTAAAGTTTACCCTTGTAAACCTAAAAAAATTTACAAACAACGAAAACCTTTTGGAAGAAAGAACTTCACACCCCAAACTTCAAAACAAATAACTTATTATAAATGTGGCCAAACATGACACATTTCAAGATATTGCAGCAGAAATAAAAAAATTAAAAAAAATCATGAATTAAAAATTGATGAACAAACGATGCAAAAATTTGAGGCAATACTTTTAGAAATCTCAGAAGAAGAATAAGTTACAGATTCTGAATAGGATCATCAGAAAATAATAAACCTTTACAATTTGATGAATTAGGAACTTCCGAGTCTCCTAGTGATTCAAAATCTAGTCCAAAATCGATTAATGTTTTAATAAAAGATCAAGAATTAATTCTTGATATGATAAAACAAGTTGAAGATACAAAACTTCAAAAGAAAATAATAGGAAAGTTGTTAAATACTTTTGAATCAAAACAAAGTCAGCATTATACATCTTCATCAAAATTACTTCCTAGAATCACCTATGATTAACAAACATCTTAGGAATAAAAAGAAAATTTCACACCCCTGTTACAATCCAATCTCTTCAAGAAGAAATTAAAACTATAAAACAACAATTACAAACTTTTAAACAAAAACAATAAATGATTCAAATATTATTCAAAAACTACTTTCCCAAATTCAGAATCAAAATTCTTTTGAGCCTGAATAGGAAGGAGAAGGAGAAGAAGAAGATAAAGAAAACAAAATTGAAAACATAGAAAAAATCCCAAAAGATTTCTTATTTATTTTAAGAATAATAACAACCAGAAAATACTTAACCAATATAAAAAATAAAATGAAGCTTCCATTAAAAATAGCAATGTTTCAATCAAAACTCATTTTATTTTATTACAAAACATAACTCATAGTATCATTTTAGGAACCCCTTTCATTAATCTAATAACTGCATATTCTGTCAATTATGATAGCATTTCCTACAAAACAAAATAAACCAAAATTGTTTTCCCTTATATTGAAAAACCCATAACAAAAATTTAATTCCAAGATCTAGAACAAAAAGGTCTAAAAACAAAATCTAGATTCCTTGGAGTTGTGCAACTTTTTATGTGAATAAAAATTGTGAAATAGAAAGAGGTACACCTAGGTTAGTAATAAACTACAAACCTTTAAACAAAGCATTAAAATGGATTCACTACCCGATTCCAAATAAATAAATAAAAAAAAAAGATCTTTTACAAAAATTATATTCTTCATTTGTATTTTCAAAATTCAACATGAAATCAAGATTTTGACAAATACAAATTGATCCAAAAGATGGGTACAAAATTGCATTCACTGTCCCTTTGGGTCAATATGAATGGATGGTAATGCCCTTTGGATTAAAAAATGCTCCTTTAGAATTTCAAAGAATTATGAATGGAATTTTTAATCCATTTTCAAAATTTTGCATTGTCAATATTGATGATGTTTAAATTTTTTCAGAAACCATTGAACAACATTTCAAACACCTTAGAACATTTTTAATGATCACTAAGAAAAATGGAATGGTTGTTTCAAAATCCAAAGTTTCTCTTTTTCAAACAAAAATTCATTTTCTAGGACATTATATCTCTCAATGTACCACAACCCCTATTGAAAGGTCCTTAAGTTTCGCGGATAAATTTCCTGACAAAATTGTTAACAAAATACAATTACAAAGGTTTTTAGGAAGTTTGAACTATGTGCTAGATTTATGTCCTAATATTAATAGGATAGCAAAACCTTTCCATGAAAGGTTAAAGAAAAAACATGTTGCATGGTCAGAAGAACATACCAAAATAGTTCAAATAATCAAAAAAGCAAGTTAAAGAAATACCTTGCTAGCATCTAACTGACCCGTCAGACCAAAAAACAAATTTGAAACTGATGCATCAAATATACGATATGGGGGTATTCTTAAACAAACAAATAAAAAAGAATGCATTGTTCACTTTACATTTGCACACTAGAATGATTGTCAAAAGAATTACTCTACAATCAAAAAAATAAATTCTTTCAATTGTCATTTGTATTACGAAATTTCAAAGTGACTTACTCAATCAAAAAAATTTACTTCGAATTGGTTGTAAATCTATAAAAGAAGTTTTACAAAAGGAGGTTCAAAATATTGCATAAAAACATATTTTCGCCAGATGGCAAGCAATCCTTAGTATATTTGATTTGGAAATTGAATTTATTAAAGGAGATCAAAACTCATTTCCTGATTTTCTAACCAGAGAATTTCTCCAAAACAGGACTTGAGGGATGCCTAGAAAATAAAAAGAATAAAGGTCCAGAAGGACCAACCACAAGAAAATCCAAAACCTATTTCTTCAGAAAAACCCATTAGATCTTGGGCCCAAGCAGTTGAAGAAGAAGAAAAAAAAACCCAAAATCAAATTCAAAAATGGCTTGACATCCAACTAGTCTTACAAACTCAAAACTTTGAAGCAATAATAGCTTCAAAAGCGTAAGACGAAATTTGATTACAAAAAATTACAAAGCTCCAAAAACTCTAAAATGAGATCGTGTCTCTCAATGGGACTACCATTTCAAAAACCCAAGAGAAGGGAGAATCTTCATCTTCAAAAACCTTTTCTCAAAATATTTTTTTCAAAACCTTTACAAGAGGGATCATCCTGTAAATTCATTTCAAAATTCCTCAAGAGGAATTTTCAAAAATGATTTTAAAACAAAATGAATCTCAGGTTTCCTTAACTTTAAATCAAAATCTGAGTATTTTGTCAAAACAAAATTTCAAAACATTTTGACAATTTTGGGTCACTTTTATAATAAAAATCTTCAATTGGTCATTTCAAAGATTTTTCCAGAAGGCTAGTTTTTCAAACCTTGGGATTTATAAAAAAAATCCAACTTTACTATAAATCTATTCTTGAATTAACAGGTTCTGTAATAATTGAAGACAACCTAAAAGAAGGCTTAGTGGCCTATTCAACTGCAAAAATCCACAAAATGATCCCACCTTCAGAATGGGAATCAAACCTTTATACCCTAAAATAGTTCCCGCTTGATTTCAAAACCACAATAAACCATTGTAGGACTTTCAATTATTGAGACTATCAAAAAGTCTGGTACAATGTTTTTCTCATTCAAAACCATAAATTTAGTCATGACTATTTTTCATTAACCTTACCATGGAACCTTCAAAAATCCTTCAATGGTTTGCCGATTGGTGGAAACTTATTGCTCCATTCTAGATATCTTAAAACCGGAAGTCCAAGATAGCTTCCAACTATACAAAACTCATTACAAACCCACAGAGAACACATTTTTCACCCTTTAATTCTATCCTCTACCAATTTATTTTTACCATGGGTATTAGCCTGGTATTTGGAAATTGACCAAAAAGACGCCCAAACAATCCTCGTCAGAAGATTCAAAATCAGATGGTGGACAAAATTCTCTATTTCACCAAGTATCAAAAAACAAGCCATGCCCAAATGGCTCCAAAAGCAAGGATTGAAGAAACCAGACCCAATGGCAACTCAATTCTTGGCCCAAAAATCATTTGCCCAAACGCAATTAGCAGTAGCAAAATCTGATGAGGAATATTTCGAGATCATGGCCAAACTTCTCAAAAGCAAGACCCAATCCTCAAAATCTTCCTCAAGCAGCGCTTTAGAAGATTTCATTAATTTGGGATACGAATGTTTCGGCATCTTGTTGTCCATCAAATAAAATAAAGACAATGGTCCAATACTTTTGGCCCATATCAAAAATGTAATTTTTATAATTCTCCAATAAACGGCATATCCCTCGTTAAAATGGGCCTAGCCCATATTTGTTAGTGGACTTAAAAACACAAAAAAAGAAATAAAATAGCAAAAGGAAAAGCAAAAGTGACAACAAATTGTTTGCCACTTATTTCCCCATTATCACCGAAAGTAAAAAAGGTTTATGGAATCTCATCATTTCCTCCACTACGCAATTCAGCAGAAGAAGGAATCTTTCACTATAAAAGGAGTGTTTGCTTCAGCTTCAAATCAGAGTTGGATACAACAAGAGATAATCTCTTAGAAATCTTGAGTGTCTCCAATATTTTCTAAAAACCTTGTAATTTTCTTTTTAGTTTTCCAAAACCATTGTAAGTATTCATCATGTATTAATTACATTCTTCTATAATTTAGTCATTTTATCAAAACCATGTTTATATTCTGCAAAATAAGTCTGCTCTGCACTTGCGGCCGATGCTGATCTTGTGCATCATAAAATCATTTGTTCTTCGATGATTGTATGTTTTCTTCTTTGATTTATACCCTTTGATTCAGTGGTGTCTTTGGTGTGTGTGTGTGTATATATATATATATATATATATATATAGAGAGAGAGAGAGAGAGGGAGAGAGATTGTATAAAATGACGTAGATGAAATGATCAAATCTTGGTAATACAACCATACTTCTGTGATGATAATTAAAAGTTATTTATGACATATGATTGTTAAAAAAAGTCATATAACTTTTTATTTAATTTAACCCTTCAAGATTTAATCAACGACTAGTAACTATTTCTTATTTTATCTTTATATAAATTCTCTCATTAAATATTGATGAATCATAATCAAATGCAACAAACAAGAATTAATCACAAAATAATCAAAATTGCTAATTTGTATAAAATGAGGTAGATGAAATGGTCAAATCTTGATCATACAACTATAATTCTGTGATGATAATTAAAAGTTATTTATGACATATAATTGTTAAAAAAGTCACATAACTTTTTATTTAATTTGACCCTTCAAGATTTAATCAACGACGTAACTATTTCTTATTTTATTTTTATATAAATTCTCTCATTAAATATTGATGAATCATAATCAAATGCAACAAACAAGAATTAATCACAAAATAATCAAAATTGCTAATTTGTATAATTTATTGTTTTTATTTCTGATAAACACCCTTCCCCCCCCCCCCCCCCCTGTATTTTGTTTTTTAAACTAATCATTAATTAAGAAAAATAATATTTGAATAAGGCCAGTAGTATTCTGTTAAATAGGATTCGTTTTCGGATTTTAATTAAAATGCTCATTAAAAAATTGTACTAAAGAAATCATAAAAACTTATTCTATTGAAATAGTATAAAAATGAGTAAAAAATTTAAATCGAATATATGAGTGCCAAACTGTTGAAAGACTGTTTGGTCGTACACATATATAAATATAAAATTGAAAAATTGAAAAAATTACACAATAATATTAAAATGTAAAGACACGTGAGTATTATATTATAGTTTTATGGGTATGCATTATTGTTTTAGTAATCTCTAATTTTTTGTATAATTATAATACTTCATTATTTTACCAATTATGTAATCGATGTATATATAATTATAATGTATGATCTTACTCTATTAGTCAAGAGGTATTTTTTGGGAGAAAAAGGGCGTGGTAGAGAATTTTGTGGTAGTGAGAGAGGTGTATAATACAGCCCAAAGTATAATAGGCTTTTTCTAACGCTTTGTTTTGGATTTTATTGCGGATAGTTTGGGCCTACTTTTTTAAGTCTTGGATAGTAGAAAAGTTTGATTTTATACCCCTTAAATTAAATTTAAACCCTCAAAATGTTAAAAAACTTAAATTTGTTTTTTAATTTTCATTAAATTAATAGTAAAAAGAAATTACTCCAAAATTTTACTCTCACTAAAATTTTCGATAAGTAATATTTTTCTTCCAAGTATCAAATACAAACTTAATAAGTATAATAAATTTCTTCTTTACAATTTTCGATATTAGAAATTTCAAGATACATAATTTTTTATAGAAGAAATTATTTATTAAATTTTTTTCTCAACAAAATTTTTGATACATTTTTTATACTATCAAAAATTTGTGCTTTGAAATTTTCGATAGTAAATATTAATCTAACGAAAATTTTAAATTTTGAAATTTTTGAAACGTATTAATATTATTTTTTTAAATCTTTTTTTTTGTTGAATTTTATAATTCTTCCATTGTAACATCTCTTCATTTTTATTGTACCAAAAATTTTAAAATGAATAAAGTTTATGTGAGTTTTAATCAAAAATTTAAAATTTTCAGTAGTTATTTTTCAATATCAAAAACTTATTTTTGAAATTTCTGTGAGTTTCAACTAAAAACTTAAAATTTCTAATATAGAAAAATAACTATTGGAAGTTTCAAATTTTCAATTGAGACTCCCTAAAATTTCATTTAACATTTTTGATATTATAAAGTTATGAGTATTTTCGTAAGTTTAATGATAAATTTGTTAAATGAGGATGTATAAATTTAAATAAAAGGGTAGGAAATTCAACTCCCTGATTGTAGGCTGACAACGATGGTGAAGCTAAGGCCTAGTATTATTGGATCTTTGTTACTCTTTTTTTTATATTGCTTTTGTACATATACTTTTTTTTTTT
>JBBPBT010000623.1:4089312-4105487 GCA_037974875.1 Cicer bijugum
ATTAACATCATTATATCAAATTAATATTTACATTATTCAATATAATTTTGAATAATTTAAAAACTCTAGTTTATCATTTTCATGATTCAATATTAATAAACTTTGAATATTTTTTAAATTGTGTTAAAATCATATGGTATTTTGTAATTTAACAATTTATTTTAATTCAAACACAAATAAGAAATACATATATGAATATTTAGATATCCAAAAATATGATACGCATGCAGATTAAAATCAATATCTATATAGTGCAAATTTAAATACAGATATTTTTCTAAACTACAAATACGAAAATAAGAATGACAATATGGTACTCAAATCTCTTCGTTGGCATCCCTAATCCCTACTAGATGTCTTCCATATATATTATTTGGATAAGAAGAAAAGTAGCTATCATGCATTTCCTTAGGCTACAAACTGCTTTGGTGGAGCCCGTGAGACATCCAGGCCCCAAAACTTAAAATGATTTAAGCAACTTCGTGCACGGAACAAATTCAAACTCCACTTGCGCTCTTATCATTTTTTTTTTCTAATAAAATAATTAATACTATTAAAAATTATGATATTTTGAATTTAAATTTAAAATATAATATTTAATTTAATAATATTATTATTTATTGGTTGAACAAAGATTTAAACACATAATTTCTAAGTGTCAAAATCTCATAATTGTTGAGACAAAATCCCAAATTAATATATTGATGATAATTAAACAAAATATTAATTAAGACTTCTAATTATGATTTTAAGTGTTTTGATATTTAACATGTGTATTTGAGTGTGTTAAAACAAGATAGATACCAAGCATTACAGAACAAATCTTATTAAAAAAAAAAGCAAAATCAATTTAACGAAGAATGCTCTTGACAGATTTCTAGAAAGCGAAAAACGTTCTTCACATCTGCGATAAACAAGTATGATCATATTTCTTTATAAAAGATTAGATACAAGAAGTGTAATCCATTCCATATCTCCATCAAAAATATACTAAGGATCAATCTAAGCAAGAATTACTCTAGAATTCGAAGGCAAAACACTTTGCTTCACAAAATACATAACGCAAGATCATTCTTCAAGTCAAGCAAGTGCAAGTACAAACTGACATGCTGGAAATGACACTACAATTGTACTTTTAAACAGATATGCACACGCGATTCATGGCATGAGATCACTTCAGAAAACTGTCAAAATCAAAACTTAAGTCAGTTCATCTGAAGACAAATTCGAAAAAGTTCTTGGTTCACAATAACATTCATGGTTTTAGCAAGATCATCCTTGCTTTATGGTTGATCTTATCCATTCAGTTACTCATGATAGCTGAACTATTTTCAACGGTTAAAAGAGCTGTCAAAAGCTCTCTTGAAGTCTATAAATAAAGTTTCACAATGAAGAACAAATCAGAACTCAAAGTGTCAAACAAAACATCACTCATTCAATCTTGAGTTAAACACTTTAATTTTTAACATGATTTTTTTATTTAAAAAGGGCAATTATAATGCAAACTCCCTTCTTTATAATTGACAGTGTTACTTCAATAACGTCGAAGTGTCAAAATCTCATTCTAAATTACTTCATTAGCGACGAGTACATCATCTAGTATGGAATACTTGTTGGTGAATTGATTTTTCTGGAGAAGATGTGAATGATATAATACAAACTACAAGATAAGTACTATCTTCTATTTTTTCGTGATAGGTTCCTGATCCTACTAGTACTCGTAGCTGTTTAAATTCTCCTAGTCCAAACAACAATGAAGATAATGAAAATGATAATTAGATAGTATTAATTAATTTTCATTAAAATTATTAATACTTTCTATGTTTTATTAGTAATATTTTGGCTTAATTGCAGTTTTAGTCCCCCTATTTTAGCTAAATCGGGAAAGTAGTTCCCCCATTTTGTTTCTCTCCAGTTTTGGTCCCTCAAACAGAATTTCAGTCCAAAGCTTGATGAGATTTTTTTTTTTTTTTTGTATTTATTTAAGTTATACCATGCCTCAAGATATCATTTGTAACAATTGTACGTGAAATCTATGATCATAAATGATATAGTACGACTTTAAAAAATGAAATTTCATCAAGTTATAGACCAAAATTCTGTTTCGAGCACCAAAGCTGGGGAGAAACAAAATGGGAGAACTACTTTCGCAATTGAACTAAAATAGAGGGACCAAAACTGAATTAAACCAATTTTTATGTTGAATTGAGTATTTATTCATTTGTTATTTTATTGCTTGAAGGTGAAAATTAAAAGTTAATTTGTTGTTGAAGATGTAATCTTGACAATTTAGTGGACTCGATTTTTTAATATTTACTAAAGTGAACATGGTTTAACTATTGTTTTTTAATATTTACATTTGGTTCATTTTATAAAATAAAGTACTAAATTATTATATAATTTTTATTGATAATAAAAAATAATATTTATAGTAAATTTATTACCAATAGAATATTTACCAACGGAAATGAGTTGTCACTTAATGTATAGCAATAGAATCAAAACCGTATATGTACTTTTTATAAATTATGGCAAAATTACATATCAACAGTGAAATGTCTATAGGTAAAACTAAATATTTAACACAATAAACAAAAGTTTGTCACTATGTCCTATAGCGATGACGAGAGTTCGTAGATATTGAATAATTCTATACCACGAAGAAAAGCTTAGTTAATATAGGTAATTTTGGTTATACCTACAAATTTTATACTTTTACCTACATACCTTTGCTGTCACTAAAGGTAAAATTTCTTGTAGTGTACCACAATGGTTGAATATAGCCAAATAGGAATAAACTACCACTTTGGTTCTTGAATGTATAAATTATTGTCTCTTTAGTCCTTAACTTAGTCAAAAATAAAAACTCTAATTTAATCCTAGACTCATCTAAATGTCTGCCAATTCAACTCATGGTTTTAAATAAACTGTTAAATCTACTAACTTGATGACATAGATATTGATTCGACATATGATATGAAACTCTCTTACTTCTTCGTGGTCAACAAATTGTATAGAGACCAACATAACAGTAACACCAATTACTTTTAATAAATAAAAAAAATATGAAACTCACCTAAACCCCTTCTTCATCGTTTTTCCTAAACGTAAACTAAAACCTAAAATTTCTTCTTCCCCCAATGTGTCATCTTCTTCAATAATTTCTTCTTCATTTTGTTCCCTTAATTATAATTCCTGAAACAACTACATAATGATTACAACTAGAATTCATAATTCATGCAACCATAATTCATACAACCAGAATTCAAATAACCAGAAGATTACAACGATAATTCTTATTAACGAAAAGATAAAAAATCATCCAACCTGAATTATGTCATTAATAATTTGAAATTGGATAAGTCTAGAAGTACTTTAACTATAGAAAATTGTAAAATGTATCAAGAAGTAGGTTTTAATCAAGAAGTTCCTAGAAATGTGTATAATTATCTATTTGTAGCTATAAATATTTATAAGGAGTAGTTTTTTTTGTTTTGTTTTTACTTCAGAATAAGGGTATATTGGATCATACATTCATATACGGATAAAGTTATACCAATAGATTCACACTAAATGTCCTTATCAATTATCTATCTATAGATAGATAAAAAAGTATTAATTCATATGGTCATGTTATTTTGAGTGTAATATAGATAAAATAGAAATTATCTTGTTTTAGAATTTTATTTATTGTCTTATATATTATGTACATGATAAGAAATAAAAGAAAACATAATTAAGTAATTTGAATTGCACAATTAACAACAAAAGCAAGACTTAGAGTGAAGTTAGGAATATCATAAAAAAAAATTAACTATAGATAAAAACTCCATGTCTATTATTGGCATTAGAATGCCATCAACTGTCAAAACCGACATAGATGATACAAGATATAAAGATACAAAAGACTTATAATCATATGACATTTATATGGCGTGATGCACCAACACTAAGAAGTCACAAGGAAGAATATATATATATATATATATATATATATATATATATATATATATATTACAAACTAATAGAGTAAAAAATTTAATAGAGGAGGTGTACATAGCATGTAGATAAGTGACAAGATCAGATACTTGTGAAGTAATCTCAGATGAGTTTTCTGTTTGTGCAAGCCCTAACGTCAATCTGACTCTCTTTACTATTCTTACCCTAATTCGTTACTAACATAACTTTTAATTCTAAAATAACCTCTAATCCTTTAGTGGATTTAAGATTAGAATAAGGCTTTACGGTACAAGAATTCTATTAATAAACTATTACCTCTACAAATAATTCAATTATTTTAATGACTTGCGAATCTATCCCTATACTACAATATCATGAGTTTCTCATATCAAGCATTCATAAAGTCCACTTACTTTTCAAAATACAAATCGTAAAACAGTTTCGAGTTGATCAAACAATAAAAAATATTAGGCACAAAGATGAGAAATAGCCAAAACTAATCCCTAGAAAGTGAGAAAAACACACCTTTATGCATTATGTCGCGTGTCATACGACCCTGCGTATGCCGGAGGCGCTCCAACACTCCTAGATAGAAGCATATCATTAACATATAGTAGAAATGTGGCCCAGACGCAAGTATTTGCACTGCAATACACAATATATGTTGTCTAACTTTTACTTTATTTTTATCCTATTTTGAAATGGAATTTAGTTTCAGTGTCTTCCTGAGAGTTGTTAGATATGGATCTTAACATTCATTTGCAAATAGTGTGACTCCATTTGGTCATATTCAACTTTAGATATGGCTAAAATACTATACATAAGTCATGTCGATTTCTCACAAAAATTCTGCAATGCACTAAAACTAAGAAATAAATTAGTAATAATTTATGAACATATATTTTTGTACACACGTGAATCATCAAGTGAAAAGCAGTTGTCGAAGGTCGTTGCGTCGGTAAGTAGAGACAATTGATAGTTGAAGGCAGTGATCGAACTATGATCGATGGTGATTGTAGTGGCGGACGATGATGATGTTGATACCAGGAGATCATGATTGGAGATGAGTGGTCGGTGGTGGTGGGAGTTAGGTAGTTGACGGTGGTGGTCAATAGTGCTGGTGGTGATCAGAAGAGTTGGATGCATAGTGACAATGGAAGTGGTTGATGACGGCAGTGGTGGTTGAAAGTGATAGTCGATAATTATTGAAGTAATGTTTATGTCTATTGAATGTGACATGTTAATTTTAAAATAAAAATATTAATTGTAAAATCTTTTTTTGTTTTTTTAAATTTTAAAATAATTATAATTTAAAATTAAATAAAAAATCAAATCAACTCTATTCTATTTTATTTGATCATCTTTAATTTTGAAATTGACTTTAAAAAGAAACCATGAACGAGTCAAATACTTTTTTCACAAAAAATTTATAACAAATTACCTTTTTTATAAATATTTTTGTATTTTAAAAAACATTAATTTTCTAGCTAAAAATATTTCACTTGTCCTTTCTGTATCTTTCCAACTCAAGCTTTTCGGTTTTAGTTTCATCTTTTTAAAGAAAATGGATTAGAATGTGGGATATAACTACGCTATAACTTGAAGGGTAGAAAGTGTACTCTAAGTTTCGATTAATTTAGGAGTATTGCCTTTTGTACCCCCCCAATTAGACTTCTACCCCCTATTTTTATAAAAATCCAAATTTAACCTTCATAAATACACTCACTTGTGCAGTAATTTTTTTTTACCTCAACAGCTGAAATTTCCGGTAAGCAATTTATCGTTTTTGAAATTTCCGGTAGTTACCGGAAAATTCCAAATTGAAATTTCCGGTAGTTTAAATTTCCCTCTTGTGCTGATTATGGATAGTACCTATAAAACCAACAAGTATAGGTTACCGTTGTTTGAAATTGTTGGTGTAACTTCAACTGGGTTGACATTTAATGTTGCATTTGCTTATATGGATTCTGAACATCAAGACAACTTTTGGTGGGCATTGGAGAAGTTAAAAGAGTTGTTTCTTTCAAACACTTCATTTCCTCAGGTGATTGTCACTGACAGAGAACTTGCTTTAATGAATGCAATTAAATTTGTATTTCCATCTTCAACAAATTTACTTTGCCAACTTCATATTAACAAAAATGTTAGAGCCAAATGCAAACAATATATATTAAACAGAGACATGCAAGAACCCATTCTTGAGTTGTGGAGTAAAATTGTTTATTGTTCTGAAGAGAATGAGTACGAGGTACTTTTGCAAATATTTGAGCAAGCATGTGTCGATAATATTATGTTTTTTGACTACGTCCGAGACACATGGTTGAATCCTCATAAGGAAAGATTTGTTGAAGCTTGGACCAATCGAGTATTGCATCTAGGAAATACTACGACTAATAGGTATGTCATTAAAACTTCATATTCTGTATTGTATTCTGTATTGTATTTCATAACTGACTCTCTTGTATATTATTAGGGTTGAGTCTGCTCATTGGTCATTAAAGAGATTTTTGGAACACAGTAAAGGAGATTTTTGTAAGGCATGGAATGGTATGAATGACATGTTGAAGTATCAAAATTATTAAGATCAAAGGTTCATTTGAGGCAAGTAAGGGTCCCAAAGAGCATGTACACAACAATCCATTCTTTAAGGAATTGACTTGGGTGGTATCTAGGAAAGCTTTAGGTGATATTGTTGAAGAATACAAGAGAGTCAGTTATGTCGGTAATGATAAAGATGCTTGTTGTTGTATACTTAGAAAGACTCATGGATTACCTTGTGCGTGTGAGTTAGCACGATACAAGATGGAAGACGTTCCAATCCCATTAGATGTTGTTCATATACATTGGAGGAAACTAACCTTGAATAGTGATCAAGAGGATGAACAATTGACAAATGATTCAGAGTTGGACATTACATCGGAGATGAATATAATTTGGAAAACATGGAAAACTCTTAATGTTGCTGGAAGAAGGGCATTAAAGTGCAAGTTGCGTGAAATAGCATATCCGGAGACAACATCAATCTGTGCACCAGTGGATAAAATCAAAACAAAAGGTGGTGTTAAGAAAAAAGGCAATAAGCCGAAGGGATATGACGTATATCGCGACCCATCATACTTTGAGCATGTTGATAATCAAGTCTCCCAGCAAGCATCCAAACAATTCTCCCATCAAGCATCCAAACAAGTCTCCCATCAAACATCCAAAAGAGTCTCCCATCAGGTTAAAAAATATTTACACGAGTTTCCTGCTTTAATTCATCCATATATTGAAGATATAGTTAATGTTAAAGCAGATGGAAACTGTGGATATCGTGCTATTGCTGCTTTACTTGGTCATGGTGAAGAATCCTGGAGCATTATACGTCGACAGTTGTATACAGAGATTAAATCCAAACCAGATTTACATGCTGCATTATTCCAGGAACGTTTGCAAGAAGTGATAGAGTCTTTACTTGTAACTGATTTGGACAACCAAGGTCACGAGAAGTGGATGACCATTCCTGATATGGGTTACGTGATAGCAACAAAATATAATCTCGTTCTTGTTACATTAGCAAAAACTTTTTGTTTGACTTTTTTCCCATTGAGGGGTGCACATAATGGAGATTTGTCACGTGATCGTGTTATTAGCATTGGTTTTGTTAACGAGAATCATTGGGTTCAAGTTAAGTTGGAATCTGCATGTCCGTTACCTCCACTTGCATGGCATTGGAAGAATCATCGTAGTGATGAGTCTACATCATGGGCTGTCGCTTATGCAGGACGTCTTCAACATTGGGGTTCTTTAGATTTAGAAAGTAATTTAGATTATATGTCTTTGGCAGATGATTGACACTTTTGAGTTGTAATTTATTTTAAATGATATGATTGACACTTTTGATGTGTAATTTGTTTTAAATGATATGATTTACACTTTAATTTGCCGATAATAATATGTTGTGAATAAGTCGATAATAATATCTCTGAATAATAAATAAGTCGATAATAATATCTCTGAATAATAAATAAGTCGAATAACTAATAAATAAGTCGATAATAAGTCGAATAACAAATAAATAAGTCGAATAACTAATAACTAAGTCGAATAACTAATAAATAAGTCGATAATAAGTGTCAATAACATACATCGCTAACAAAATAATAAGTGTCAATAATACAACTACAATACTACTGATAATCTCCTCCTCTAGAAATGTGTAAAGCCCTCTCTAATAACAGACGCATCTGATCTTCAGGACCACCAATATGCAAATCTAAGCTCTGCTGTATAAGACCACCAACTGCATCACACCGTGTACATCTAGAATCGGGATCAGCTCCATGACTAGGACCAGCACCATGACTATAACCAGCATCAGGACCAGGACCAGGACCAGCATCAGCATCAGCATCATCACTAGGGCCAGCATATGCCGCAACATAAGGGATCATCCGAGGATGAGATATCCTATAATACCACTGGATGTATCCCTCAACACACTGATGTGGATATGCAGCTGGATGCAATGTAGGTCGAAGTGATCGTACAGAATTCCGGTACATACTTCATTCAATGTCGACATCACGTGCAACGAGCATCGGTGGTGTAGGAGGAATGTGCTGAATATACCCAAACTGACGAATGCACCTCTCTGGTAAATACGGAACCATCGTGAAACACCAACGCATGTATCCTGTAAATAATGACACAGACTGAAATCGTGTCACAGCGCCATCATCATAATTCGGTGCCCAGATGATATCAGTATCCCTCAAAGCATCCAACTTTGCCCTGTAATATGCAACATTCCCTGATGTTTGTTTCGCAGTCCAACGAAACATTCGTGGCATCGACGAAATATGTTCATCGAAATCCCGTTTACAAATATCAGGAAAACGTTCGTAAATCCAAGTCTGTAAATAATACATAAGTATAAATTATTAAGGTGATCAAATAATTAAAAACATAAAGATAATTAAAAACATAATGATAAGTATAATAAATATAATAGTACCTGAAATAAAGATAAATAACCTCCAATCTGTTTGGTAGCAGGCAATGTACTATCTCTAAGATAGTCATATAACACAACAAGTGCAGCCGGTCCCCATGCCCATTTACCGCAGCTATCAAGATCTTGAAACAAAAAGAGATATTTTGCAGATACAAGTGTAAAACTCTTATCAGCCAGAATAGTACACCCTACCAAATGAAGTAGATATGCCCTAGCAGCACATTCATATCTACGTTCATGAAGGTTCTTATAAAATATCTCTTTCAACCATTCAAAACTATAAGATGCCCCTCTGTTAGTCCTAGTCTCAGCCACAACTTCATCATATGAAACTCCCAACAACTGAACAGCAGCAGCAATTGCCAAATCTTCATTGACATTTGCGGGAGGTGTAAAAAACTCTCCAGTACATGGGATGCTCAAAAGACCCCTGACATCGTCAAGAGTAATAGTCATTTCACCGAATGGCAGGTGAAATGAACTAGTCTCTGCGTGCCATCTCTCAGCAAAAGCAGATATCATATTACCATCAATCATCTGCAGACTACATCTTCTCAGAGGTCGTAATCCAGATATATTAATCCAATTATCAATTTCAGCAGGTAATTGATATCTGATATCAATGAATTTGTCCTGTTTTTTGCCATTTGAAACAACTTTCAAGGCACGTCTTTCCTGTTTAATTAAAAATAACACACAATTAAAAATTATAATATGTAATAAATTATAATGTTATAACTACAAATAATCTAATAACTATAATTAAATTATTAAACTACAAATAATCTTATACTATAAATAAATAATTTACTAACCTGTCCATTCCACACATTAATGGCTATATGATGCTCATAATCAGTAAGGACAGAAAGATCATAAGGACCTCCAGGAAAAATCGGCTGTTCAGGCTGGTCATACTGAGGCTGCTGCTGCTCATACTGCTGCTGCTCCTGCGGATGCTCCTGCGGCTGCTCCTGCGGCTTCTCCTGCGGCAGGTCATACTGATGCTGGTCATCCTGCGGCTGCTCATACTGATCATATTGCGCCTGCTCATCCTGCTGCTGCTCAAACTGCGGCTGATCATATTGTGTAGGCTGCTCATCCGGGGGCGCTTCCTCCTCATTCCTTCTTCTCATTTTCTCAACAGCAGCTATCCTATTTGATTGAGTAGGAGGCCGAACTCGAGAATGGTCGCCATCAGTTTTTGCTCCTCTAGTCCTCACTAACAATATTAAAAACAAAAAATTAACAAAAAAAAAAAAAAACCAAAACAGTACCGGAAATTTCAAAAATGAAATTTCCGGTAACCCATCCGGAAATTTCAAATTTCCGGTCAGTTTCTTGGAAATTTCAAAAACGAAATTTCCGGTGTGCATTTTTAACTACCGAAAATTTCATTCCTTGAAATTTCCGGTAAAGGAAATTTTTCCCAAAATCTTACTTTTCGGATTTTTCAGTTATTTGGTATGAATGTGTTTTTTTTTTTTTTTTTTTTTTTTTTTTACTTTTTTACTAAATTTTTTAGGGGTATTTTAGGTATTTCAGCCAAAAATCATTAAATTGAGGGGGTAGGGGTTTAATTGGGGGGTACAAAAGCCAATTCTCCTAATTTAGCCTTTTCTATTTTGCATCTGGACTATTGAATTGGGCCTACCTATTTATTAAGGATTCGTTAAATGAACCCTACTAAGATTCGTTAATTGGGCCTACTTATTTTTTTCATAATTATTTCATATTTTAATTTCTTTCTAGCATGAACCGACTCTTAATAATTGTGTTAAGAGATGATAATACAAATAGGAGATACGGAGTACAACTGTGTTCGTTTTGGTTGCTGTTTTCGAGGCCATGCAGGAATTTATATGAAAACGAATCATCTAACTCAAAGCACAGGAAAGGTAAGCTGCCTTTACTCATTTTGTCTCATTACCTCAATCGAATGTTTTAGAATATTAATATATAGAAGTTAAAAAAAAACGTGAACTCTAAAAATATTAGTGTCTTTTGGAGTCTTTTTCCTCAAATTCACTTAGAACTTTGAACCCTTAATTTTCATGGCATATTCGTCTTATATTTTTCTTATTTCACATTTTTTCTTTCTTCCTCAAACTCAACACAGCCACGTTTGCTAATCAAGGCACAACCACGTGTCATGTAGCGGAAAATATACTCCACCGTGTGACCCACGTCTCGTCGTCGTCCTCCACACCTTCGTCAACTGAGCACCGCCACGCGCCGCTGTCGTCTCGTGCACTACAATTTGTTATCAATCTACTTTATGCGTTATCATATTAGGATAATAAAATAACTCAATTTAATTTCTTTTTTCTTCACAAATTTGATTGATTTTTTTTTCTTTCTAATCACTGGATAAAAGAGTTGAAAGTTGTTATGTTTATCTTGGTTGTATTAATTTTGTTATGATACTGGAGTAAAATGTTATTAGTTAAAAAATGTTATTAGTTATGTCAAATTATTTTTGTAGAGCTAGTTTAAACTATGCTACTTATTCTTTTGCTTTGAAGTTGTTTTACTTGCAAAACAAAGCAACACATTTTTTTTTAATTAAAAAAGGGAGCAATACATGGTTCATTCATTATTCTATAGTTTTTCTTTCATTTAATTATTTTATTACATTTTTAAGTTACTTCATTTAGAAAGTTTGATCAAATATGCCATCTTCAAATGTTGATTGGAAGCCAAGGGTTGGTATGAAATTTGACAATATAGATGTGGCTTATCAATTTTGGCTTACGTATAATGCACATGCTAGTTTTGGAGTTAGAAAACGTTATGGGAACAAGAATAAAGACCTCATTATATCATCATATAGGTTTGTTTGTTCGAAGGATGGGGTACCGAAAATAGACAAGAGAAATGTTTTTGTTAACATCTATAAAGGCGAGACTAGAACGGATTGCAAAACAGATATTTCACTTGTATGCAAAAATAGAAATTTTGTCATCCATGAATTTATAGAGGATCATAACTTATAGTGAAAAAGAAATATTTTACAATAGAACAAGCGATGTTGAATTCAATATCAAATTATATCCTAACTCTACTTTACAAAATTCCTATAATCAATCTTGAATTCAAAGTATCAAATTCTTTTGAGTAGTGTTGATGTCTTTTTGCTTATGTTATCAAATCTTTGGGTGCAACCTTTAGTGCAGAACATGTAGTAATGTATAAATTCTGAAACTCGGCAGCATGGTCCTGATGATAAATCTCATATAAAGTTACTGCTATAGATTTCCCATTTTTCTCGGCCATAGAGAGATATTCAGAAGTAGCCAGCGCTGCCAAACCTGGTCTCTCCAAAGAACCTTTCAAGAACGAAAGAATTGTTGAAATAAAAAACAAAAGAAATATTGTTACACACCGTTTAATTGTATAAGTCGAATTGTTAAAACAAAAAACTAGGAGTAACTAGATATAGGACAGAGCTGTAAATACATAACAGAACATACTCAACTATTTCTCATATAGATTTGATCACCATGTGCATCCAATCAATTGATTCCCTATATAATCTATTTATAGGTTAAACAAATTTATGGAATAGTTTTGTAAATAACTAGAAAACTGAATGCCTTGCACAACTTCTTGATGAGAGGTGAATTACAACGAAGATAATGAATATTGATTAGTAATTTCAAAGTGTTAAATTAATATTGATGGTAGCAACAACTGTAGGAACATCAACAACAATTTTCAAAGACAATAAATAAAGACACATTTAAGTGGCAACAATCAAAGTTTAAGTGAGTACATTGCCAAATTTCAATAAAAACTTTTAAACTAACCTTACAATATAATAAAATATTACAAAGACAACAAACAAGAGTACTTAAAAAAGAATATTACTTTAGAGATACAAATAATTTTTCGAAGATGGATGTTCATCCACGTATCACAATTAACCTAATGTCCAATATAAGTCTCTCCATTTTTCAGCTCCACCAACTCTTACAACATGTCAAAAACATTAATGATGATAAAAAATCACAAGATGGAATTAATAAGAACAACACAAAAAGGTAAAATAAAGAAGAACAAAAAATGTTGGTAACTTACTATAGGGTATATAGGGTGGCCTTGTGCCGTCTTAAGAAGAGATAGAGGAAACTGCAAAAAAAATGAACTTTTTTTATAATTCCAAAAAGAAAAAAATAATGAAAGGGTGAAAATTAATGTACACTATAACAATAACTAACACATAGCTATAACTATTCATACAAAAATTGAGAATTCATTCATCAAAACTCAAAATTTGAGAACCACAAACTCTAAAAACTCAATTTTCTCAATTTCTTACCAATTAATATGATTTCTCATTCTTCAATCGAATTTCACGAAATCACAAAGCTAAAACAATACGATTCATAAACTAACATTTCCTAATTACAAAAATTACAATTTGAGAACCACAAATCCTAAAACTCAATTTTTTTTAGATTTCTTTCAAATTATTACAATTTGTCATTGTTCAATGGAATTCCACAAAAATACTAAGTTGAAATTGAATAATTGAGAAACCGAACATCACTAGAAGATTGTTCTTTAAAGGAGATAGTGAAATCCCACAAATTTTCTCTATTCACCGAAACCAAATCAATAGGTGTTGATTCATATGTGAAATTGATATCTAGATCCAGAAAGCCACATACATATTTTTGAATTTTTCGACACGGATTGGACACTGTGAAGTTGGGTTGATGCCATGGAAACAAAGGGTTTAGAACTCATTTTTTTTTCTCTCTTAAACTTCTATTGATGTTTCTAATTTAAAAACAATTAAGGCCATGTGGCTATTTCTAAAGCATTGATTGATCCAAGGGCACAAAGTGGGTGAAAGGTACCCTACCTTTCCCATCTCTAAGTCAGAGGATCCGTTTTTAATTCAAATCATGGTCATGTCAACGGTGAAAATTAAAAGTTAATGCATTTCGAGTTATTCATGATATAAAAACGGAATTGAATTAGACTACATCAATGATTTGACTCAATTCATGAAAACTACTTTCGAAATTAAGTCCAATGTAGTTCTGAATCGATTTATAAATATAAATTAGTTTAGTATTTTGAACAAGTTTATTTTTTTTTATTAAAATTGATTTCAAATTTATTTGTTGCAAAAGAATTTCAAAATTCTTTTGATAAAAATATTGATTTTTTTTTTCAAGAAAAAACAGATGTCAAAATTTTTCGAGATAAAAAGTTTCAATTATTTTCCGAAATTCTTTTGTCAAATTTCTTTGAGAAATTTTGTTCAAATTTTTCAAGAAAAATATATTCGATTCTTTTCGAGAAAAATAGATATAAAATTTTTTCGATAAAAAAAAATTTTCATAAATAAGTTGTGATTATTTTTTAAAAACTAATAGAATTTTTTTTCAAAAAAAATATATTTTTGATTTTTTTTCTCAAAAATTTTCCAAGAAAAAAATAATTTTAAATATTTAAAAAAAAAAGTTTTTTAATATTTTTTAAGAAAAAAAATC
Organism: Cicer bijugum; assembly: GCA_037974875.1. Taxonomy (NCBI): domain Eukaryota; kingdom Viridiplantae; phylum Streptophyta; class Magnoliopsida; order Fabales; family Fabaceae; genus Cicer; species Cicer bijugum. Next base: position 4,103,776 of record JBBPBT010000623.1, read on the forward strand.
TTAATTAAAATTAATTTGTTTTTAAATTATTAAATTGATTTTTAAATTTAATTTAATTATCTTATTTATTTTAAGCATGTAATTTAATTCATAAATCATTTAACTAATTTAATTTTTTTTATGTACTCCAATATAATTCTATGCAATCGTTGGAATGTATTAGACGGAGAGGTGTGGGGATTCGTGCAATCCTTTAAATGGATTGGTTCTCTTGTTTTCAAGCAGTTATATAGGAGTTGGAGTGTAAACAATTAGTTGATGCCGTTGACAAAGCTAAATTAAGTAGATTGGAGTACGGTTCTATCCTTCAACAAGTGCTTCATGTTTATAACAACTATCAAGTTTTTTTTTATAACCGATCATATGATAGTATTTATTCTCTAGCTAGAGTATCTATCTTTTTTGCCCCTTGCAGTATCTTTTATGATGTGCCCGAATGTATTTCCAACATTATTATGAATAAAAATCCATAAATTTATTTGAGTAAAACAAAACATAGACCACAAAATTGTTATTTAACTTTTTATCTTTGTTTTTAAATTAATTTATACGTAACATTTAAATTTTTAAATGAACTTTTGTAGTCCTATTAAGGAGATAATAGTTATATCACTTAAATACATATGAACCTTTGTACTCTTATTAAGGAGATGATACATAACTCAACTTTCAACTCAATAAATTTTGCATATTTGTAATTTAATTAATGACATGTGAATAATTAATGTATATAGATGATAAAATTATATGTCACATTATTTGAAATATGTTAAATCATCAATTTTTAATTCAAAAATTCGAGTGTATAATCAAAACTGTCGACTTTTAAAATATGATGATCGATTTCGTGAATTGATAAAAATAGAGAGATCAAAACTACAATTATAAGAGATATTTTTATAATAATTTTAATATATGTTTAAAAATAAATTGAATGATACATATAAGTTGAACTTAAAAGCGAAAATAACACTTTTGGAGACTAAAAATATAAGATTTCTTTTATAAAAAGCGAAAATAACATTTAAAATTTTATAACAACTAAAAACTTATTTAAGTCTAATACTTATACGAAATTATTAAGTATAGCCTTGCTTGTATTTCCTAAAGAGCTCCTCAGTTTTGGCATTCCTAAAGGCAAAGCACCCAATCAAATAAACAACAATTAAAGCAACCAAGGTAACGATCAATATCACATTGGCTCTTCTCCAATCTATCCTAAGTGTTGCTAACAAACCAGCTTTACATGAGTCACAATTGTAGCAAAGTTGTGTTTGTTCATTGCTCCATTTCATGCAATCCATGTCTCCATTCGTGTTGATTGGGCTAATCCAATAGGTTGGGTTCACAAATGTGTAACCACATTTTGTTGGTGGTTTACAACAACCTGACTGCATGTACAAAAGGAGTCAAAAAAGGAAAAGGAATAAAGGTTAAAGATGAATAACTTGTTTTCGAGAAAAGAATATATGCAATTACACATGGGTGAAGAATATAGTTTAATTTATTAAATCCTTAATTTTTTTTTTATATAAGAAATCTGAGTTCTTAGATTAATTAATCTTTAGTTGTACTACTTTAAGACGTAAAAAAAAAAAAGAAGAATAATTTTACTTAATGAATAAGGAATGTAATAAAAAGGGAATGCAAAATCTTGTAAGTTGTGAAAGTAAAACAATTGCAAACTTTAAGAACTATGCTTTCGTGTAAGT
>JBBPBT010000623.1:4121251-4141395 GCA_037974875.1 Cicer bijugum
ATTTAAAAAAACACTAAAAATACAAAGAATTGTTATTTATTTCAATTATAAATAACATCAATAATATTGAAAAACATGTTTTTTTTTTGTTTTTTTTTTGTTTTTGGCTAAAAAATTCTGAACCATTTGTTTTGTTTCTAAAATTTAATTTTGTGAAGACTATTTTACTTTTTTATTTTGTATAAAACTATAAATATTCGAAAATTTTATGTGATTTGGACAATTCAAATGTTCAAATAAAATGGAAAAAAAAGAGAGAATTTTTTTAACAATTTTTAATAACAATATTAAGGACAATATGATATTTTCGATGAAGATGGAGGTGTGGGGTTTATTCGGTATAAAACTTAAAAAAAATTCTCAAATATTTCAGGCCCACAATAGAAGTGGAAGCCAAAGTATAACATCGAGGCCTGCAATTCTTTCCATTATTGAAAAATTGGATTTGATATTCCATAATTTGAGACCTACTTTACAATTTTTTTAAAACTCAATTTTATCTCTTTGGTTTTTACTTCATTTCATTTTATATTTTCAAAACAAGATTTTACTCCACACAAACACCAAATTTTTAATATCTAGTTTTCCCCCAAAAATTTAGTTTTATATAAATAAACACATACAATTTTTATTTTAAAAAATTCAGTATATAAATTCAAATAAAAAAATTTAAAATTAAAAATTTCATGTATGCATATAAACTGGATTTTTCAATATTAAAGTTTGCAAATATTTTAAATATTTTGGAAATTTCAAATTACTAGAACTATCTTTTTTTTTTTCAATTTTCATTAAATTAGAAATTTCATTACTTGTTCTGACAAAGAGACCGAAAAAAGATGAGGAAAGTCAGAATTAATTGTAGTGTTTTTAAAAAGAAATTTGAAGAGGTATTTTTTTTAATTATCGATGTGATACTAATTACAACTGTTCTCGAGGGATTTGAACTCCATACCTTGAGATTACAAGGCTATGCTAGAGGTGGAAGGTATAAGTCAAATTAAGGTGACATAAGGATTTCAACTAAAAATGTGATTGTCCATTTAAAGTTATTTCAAGACCATTGAAGAACGATGAGAGAAAGATTGTGGGTGTAATTTGGACTTCACAACTATGACTTAGAGGCTACGTTTGTGAATAATACATCTGTGGGACGATTAAAAGAAGATATGAAACATGTTGATGAGTTAACAAAGTATTACGTTTATAGTATCCCAATTTTGTCTAGCTAATTAAAAAAATTTAAAAAATAAGAGCAAATCAAATGAGTATAACAAATATTCAACTTGTATGATAGTTATTTCTAAGCTCATCTTTGTAATAATTTTATAGTTTTATTTTTTAGTGTTGTACCTTTAAATTGAATTCTTGTTGTGTTCCCTTATGTTTTCTTCAACCTCGGAACCATAAATCAACCAAAAAAGAACAAAACGAGAAGGCTTGACTCGTAGGGTCAAGGTGCTGAAGTTCTTCTGCGCTTTGTAGGTTTCAGGCTGGAAGTTGAGAAGATTGACTTGTAGGATCAGATGTTGTAATTCAAGTTTGAATTAGTGGATAAATCCTTCTGTACGAGGAGACTGAACGTACTGTCACATTGTTAGTGAACTAGCATAAATCATGGTGTTTCTCCCTTTATCTTGTTACATCCGGTTTGTCTGCGAAAATGGAGTCGCCATCAATTTTATTTTTTTTATAGGAAAAATTGGATAAAACCTAAAATAATTATTTTTTTACCAAAAATTTGGATTCGAGAGTTGATTACGAGTAGGAAAATATTATCATCCTACAACGTCTGTTAAAATGGTTACCTTATAATTAATTATATACAAATCATTTATTTATTTATTTTTTACCCCGAAAAGGAATAATAAAAAAAGAAATTAAATTATTTACATTAACAAGAGAAGAAAAAAATAATATTTTTTTATTAATTTGGTTTGACAAGGAAAAAACCTTGCTCTTACGTATCCCCAAGTGCAATAGGAATCAAAACACATTGTAGTTCTTGGATAGAAAATATTTATGTATTGACTGATTTTATTATTAAATTTATTTTTATTTATATATGTATCAAAAAAACAAAAAACAAAATAATAATAATAATAATATTTGTTCATGGATTATATCTTCTATATTTGTTTTAAAGTAAAGAAAAAAATTAATTCTTCAAAAAAAAAAAATAATAACGTAACGTGGCGGTATGTGAACGAGACAGATGGACACGACGGTGAAATAATCTATTAAATTATTTGCTCGTATGTTGTCGGATCTATCGCGACACAAAGGCCACCAACCATTGGGAGTGAGTAATATGACGCAACGAGCAAGAATGAATGTCATTCGGCGGCAACGACCATTAATTTTAATCCTTAGGATAAAAATATTTATTTGTTGTTATGATTTTTTTATTTTATTTGATAAAAACGTATTATGAATTTTCTATTATATTACAATATGATGAAATTCGTTTTCTTGATCTATAAACATCAATTATTTATATTTTTTTATTTTTTTTGTGTTGTAAAGAAAACAATTTTTAGGATTAAATGATTTTAAAAAAAAAAGTTTAACATATGAGTTTACTTTTTATAAACAGAAAAAATAGAAAGAGAAAAAAAAATATTTTAAAAAGATGCAAAACAAAGACTAATAAGCAGAAAATTAGAAAAAAAAAACAATAAGAAAGTGATACCTTATTGTTGAATTGTTGTTTTGCTAGATCGATTGTTTCAAGATCATATTCTCTTCTTCTACTTTGTTTATTAATCTCTCTCTTTTTTCTGTGCTCTCAAATTGTGTTTCGAATTGTGCTCCTCATTCTTCCTCCTTTATAATACCTCTTGTGGTAGACTATTTATAGACTTTTTTGGTGTAGATTACAAAAGACAAAAAAATAATCGTCAATTGATTATCATTTATCTATTTCTTTTCGATTTCTTTTCATTTAATTGACCAGAATTATACTCATTCTTATTACCATTGATTCATTTCTTCGGTTTCTTTTCTATTCAATTGTTCACCATTATACTGATTTTTATGACCATCAATCCATTTCTTTACGTTTTTTTTATTTAATTTGATCATCATTATACCAATTTTTATGACCATCAATTCATTTTTTTTTGGTTTCTTTTATTTTTATTTTTTTATATTTTAGAAAAAGAGTCTGAACACGAATTAGAGGCAAACAAGAACTGGAAACACCTATGATTATCTAAAGCTTATAGCCCTAATTATTTATTTTTATTTTTATATTTCTTCATATATATATATATATATGTTTATTATTGTTATTATTATTATTATTCCATTTTTTAATAAAAAGTAAAAAAGAAATAAAAATCGAACAAAAGTAGGTGTCAACAATCCCGAACTAGAATTTTGAAAGAGATTTTAATAAGAAAAAACACAATTCAACCCCCAATTCTTGTGTGTTTTGCATCTTCACAATGCAGCAGACCCCCTAACGATCCAACATGTGCATACACGCACACACCATATATACAATGCTTTACAATTTTGGATGAAGATAGGGTGTTCGAATCACTTGTATAATGACTCTTAGTCCAATGTGATGATTCACTAGACTCTATCATGATCCAACACAGACACACACAAACTATTGAGATAAATAAACATACATATAAATTTAAATAACTCAAGCACAACAAAAGAATGTAAGAGAGAGAGAGAGAGCGGGAGAGAGAGAGAGAAAGAGGGAGAGAGAGGCTTGAACTTTATTGTGAGACTATGTTAAGATATAAAATTTCAACCAACTCTAACAATCTCCACCTTGATTGAAAATTATATATCTTCAGTTTCCATTGTCTACACCGACAATCATAGTTAAAAGGAACTATCATACTTCACCATAAAAAAAGTATACTTTACTTGAAGCTAAACCAATTCAAGAATATATTCTCTATGCCACAAACCATTCTGAAAAATATTTTTGTAACTTCCATGTTGACTTTCTCAAGAAGTTCTTCAACAATCGATATAATTTTACAACTCACCTTGCATTAGTGTCATCTAATTCCCATATGCCAACTCACTCGCAATAATTCATCATTTTCCATGACAGAGTGGAAATGCCATAAGGATACATTTTTCATTTTTAAACAAGATCATCACCTCTCATCATGAAGGAGACACTACTAGCATTCGACTTAGAGTATTTCTCTAAAATTTATATATCAGGACAATTATTCTTCACATGCTCAGGTTTTCCACATTTCCAACATTTTAGAATACTTCCATGACTTTTCTTCCTATAAGGCATACTCCTTGAAACTATCACTGAGTTTAATAAAGTGTTTTCCTCACTTTTTAACCTTCTTTCTTTAGAAATAATTTTGCTGGAAACTTCTTCAAAGCTCAAAGTTTCCTTCCCATATATCAAACCATGTTTGATATGCCCGATGGAATAGATCATATGAGTCTTAACACATGAACTTCATCATCAATCTTTACTCCAATGGCTTCTAATTTAGACACGATACCATTGAGAATACTTGGATGCTCATGTATTTTCATATTATCATTCATGCAAAACTTATGAAACTGCTCATTCAACAATAACTGAAAACTGTAAACCGTGCCACATGTAGGTTCCTAGAAAGAAAGGTGAGCCACAAATGGCCACTTAATAACCAAGTATTTCCTTAGTTAAAATTATTCTTAAACATCCCTTATATAGTATCGATATTCTTTTATGATATGGAAGATCATAAAATGTTTTAACTACATAGCACACTAAGAACTTAATATCCAACAAAACCATAATTCTTTTCTAATGTGGAAGATCATATCAGAAAAAACTGGAACCAAAAAACATACTAAGAATTGTCCTACACTAGACCGAACCAAAAACTCTGATACAAGATGTTGGAAAAAAAATAGAGAAATTTAAATAACACAATCACAACACAAGAATATAACTTGGAAACTGCAAAACCAGAAGAAGAAAAAAAACAACGATTGTTGTCTAATAACAACTAGAGAATAACACTATATAAATTTCTCTCAAATAACCCACACCCCCAATACAACTACGCTCTCCAAAGAAAATAACTAACTACCCTCACAAAACTCTAAAACAAGAGAGAAATAAAAATGGTAGATATAACTTAAAGTGTTTCTGACTGGTGCGAACTGTAATGAAAAACTAAGAGCTATATATATAGTCTTGAGTTCTCTCTTCCTTTAGAATCCTAAACATTGTACGACTATTTGAACATATAAAATTTCAATCAACTCTAACAAATATTGTTGGATTCAAGTATGAGTGACAAAAAAAGTCTCACGTCGATTAAGAATAAGCTAAACATTGAATATATAAGAGTGGTGACTCATATACTTAATGTCTTAAGATTTTGGGCTGAAATGTAGTGTGAAAATCTCGTATCATCTTAGAACATTTGGCCTTTTCTTGCTATCAGACTCCCCAAAAAGTAGGATCAGAGGCATGGTTTGGCTTAGCCAAGGAATGAGAATGGATCCTGATATTGGATCCTTGTATCAATAGTCTTCTTAGCGGTGTAGTTATGAGGTGTGTCATGTTGGTAATAACGGCAGTGCAAGTATAGGATGTGGGAGATTCATACTTGCGAGGGAAATTGTTGGGTTCACGTATGAGTGGTAAGGAAGTCTCAAATCAACTAAAAATAAGCTAAATGATAAATGTATAAGAATGGTGATCCAAGTACCTAATATCTTGAGGTTTTTTGTTGAGATATAGTTTCAAAGCTCTTGTGGTCTTAGAATATTTGGTTCATTGTTGCTCTTGGTGCTCTCCCGGACTCCCCAAAATTAATATCCTAAGAACTTTGGCAATATAAAATTCAAACAGAACTTCAATACCCACTATCGCACCTAGCATGTGTCATGTGCACAATTCAAACATTGTCATTCTTACCTCATTTATGATACCATATTAGAGTTCAGATTGGGTCCAAATTAACCCTTACAAAATTTGTTTATAAGATGAGAGATGTTATCAAAATATTTTGATAGTGAAATAATTTGGTAAAAAAAGTTATTTTGTGTTTCATGGGTGGACATCTAAAGAGACTCATTTTATATCTCATCCTTAAATATAAGACTCTCTTGTGATTTTTCTATCTTTTTTATAAAATTCATTTTACTTTTTCAGTTGCATTAATTATTTCTTTATAAACTTACTCTTGATTATATTACATTTTTTTTCTACAATTTAAAATAAATACTATAATAAAACTATAAATTAATTTTCTCTCTTTAAGAGTAAATTAGTAAAACAACTTAAATTATCAACAAATTTAATATCAACAAACTCTTTTAATTTCTATAGTTTAATCAACATAGTCTTATATACAAAGAATGAGGTAGTAATTTTTTTTGTCATAATTTGTTTGTCATGGAAAACCTGTTAGTTTGACTTTATTTTTCCCCATAGATGGGGTTAATGTGAGAAAACGCTCTTTAACCTCGTGAGTCAATAACTATTCATAGTGAGAATTTACATCGGTTTCCATAATAAAGAAAAGTTTGAATTAATTAAATCCGGGGGTTGTAGGTTTGCTTTTGCTATCAAAAAACGAAAACAACAACTTATCTTAGTTGATATATCAATGTTCCCTCCAATAATTACTAGTGTTTTGCTATGAAGGCAACAACCGATAGCAACCCCAAAGTAAATCCAAAATGTTGTCTTTAAAGTTTTCATGAACCCTTGGCCCCCCATTCATTAATCAAGGACAAATTTTGCTTATATATATCTTGTTGCAAAAATCATACCACATCTTACAAATTTCACTATCTCTATCCATAACCAAAAAAGAACAAAAGTTTTAAATGTAGCCTCAGCCAACAACATGGGCCAATTTTGTTTTTTTTAACCTCTCCTTCACTATAATATAGAAACTCTTGATTTGGCTTCCAATTGTCTAAAATGTCACTTGAGAAAAACAAATATAAATTTCTTTGAAAAAATTCATTGAATTTTATTAAGATTTTCTCTATTTTAAACTAAGATTTTCTTAAATCGTCATAGTTTATAAAAAATATTTTATAAAAAATATTTTATAAAATAGCTTTTAATTTAAGAATACTTTCAAACAACTTTAACTTTATTTCTTAAGCTCTTATTTGTAACGTTAACATTTTTTTATCAACAACTAAGTTTTAAGACATCTTTTAGACCCTAGAAAAGTGGAGATAAACATACCCCTATAAGATGTTTAGATTCAATTTTAAAAGAGGAAAAAAAAAGACTTTAAAAAATATAAAGTTGATTTGATAAATTTATATAAATTAAATAAAACTATTTTTTTCCTACGAAAGTGTAGCCTATTAGTAAGATTCGAGACATTAAAGGAGTTTCATGAAGAAGCTGGTTTAGAGTTCAATCTACTACTAATATTTAGTTGATCTAACTTAACATTGGCATTTGATGATTTTTTCTATAACTATCTAAATGTAAACCACTTTATAATATTCAAGTTATTTTCTTGGATACAAATTATTGATAATCATTTAATTTCTCAATGAAGAAAATAAGAAATATTTCAAAGGCAAGGAGGAAAAATATTATTGATTATGAACCCCTTGCCGTAAAAATGAGGTTCATATATTGGGGCATTGAAGAGGACAATAGAACTAAACTGCAAACAAGAAAAACTAGGTCAGCATTTTTTTGTCCATTAGGTTTTCAACCCTAATCTGTCGATTTTTTTTAGAAACCGTTCCCAAATAAAACCAAAGCACAATGAACAGCTACTATAGTCTATACTTAACATTAACACCAAACTAACAAAAAAAACAAAAAAAACTCAAGAAGACATCTCTAGATGTGGGTTGAGGGTTAATTTGGTCATTCATTGAAATCATGCACTTTCGTGTGAACCTTATTAACAGCAAAGTGAAGCTTCTTCCTCAATTCTTCCAAGTATGTGATGAACTGCTGTTGCAATGCCATCTACTGAACCAAGTTGGAATCCTTCTTCAACCTTCATATATAAATTAATCAATAAGCACACCATTTATATTTTACCTAAATAATCTATCTGAATCTGCAAATTTTATACTAGGATACCACATTAATCAATTGGTTCAATGAACTCCCATGCGGAATCATACCCTCACCCTAACAAAATTTCATATATAATTATAGACTTAGAAAATAAAATTGACTTTTAATTTTGTTGTGTCTATCACTTAGTGACTAAATTAAATATAAACAGCATATCAAAAAATTAGTTATATATTACCAACGTTTATAAATTATTAATTGTTTTTCAATAATTCAATGACAAAATACAATATTTTCATACTTAAAAGTTACATTTTAGGACTCTAAATTATTTAATACATTTTTTGTTTTTAATATATGTAAAAATATATTTGTGTTTTTAATCTCTATAAATATACTTTTTTTTTCTTTCGGTCTTTGATATTTTGTTTTTAGTCTTTATAAAATTTATTTATATTTTAATTGATCTCTAATATGTTTGATGTTAATTCCTCTACGTAAGGACTAAAATGAATATTTATATAAACAGACTAGAATGTGCTATATTTGCAAGGTGAAAAAAATTATTAGTGACTTAAAAGATAGATTTAAAAAAACAAATTTCGACTTTTTAAGTCATTCATCTCTAAAATTTGTGATGAATTTCATATTTTTCTTTAATTTTCTCTAGCAAATTAGATTATTTTTTCTTATCATTTTTGTAGTAGTTATTATTATATAATTAAGGATGAATAATTTAATAAAAATAAATAAATAATTAAAATTAAGGTTGAATAGAGCATACCTTGGCACTAATAGAGTAGAATACCAAAGGGTGAATGGTAGTGACATTGAGATGAAGGATAGTGAGGAAGAGTGTTTGAAAACCAGCCACCAATTTTGTTAGTTGTCCTGTTCTTCTCCTAGTGAGGATTCTAAGATTTGCATGAGTCTCGATTAATGTAACCTCGATATCAGCTATGGCAGCTTTGGTCTTTGATGTGTATTTGTTAGGATTTTGGGACCATGTGTATTGAGGATACACAAAAAATTGTGCAAAAGGTGGTCTTATCATGAGTTTTGAAATGGATGTGTCATCTTCATTGCTTTGTGCTACTTCTTGTAATAGTTGTAACTTTTTAGCTTCAAGTGATTGTAAGAGGTGTTCTAGCTCCTTTACAAACTCTATGGCCCCTCCTACTATTGAGGCTTGGTCACCCTATAACAAAAAACAGTTGCATATTATTAATTTAAACTAATAGTTTCATTGAGAACATTTTTTGTATATCAAGGTTTTCCAATGGCAAGTATGTTTGTAAAACATGCATGTTTGATTTAAAAAGTTTGAAAATATGCTACAATGATTTTTGAACAGCAACATTAATGTTTTCAATGTATTTGAGAAATGAGACCATAATTAAGACTCTATCAATTGTATTTATTAGTAATTTTACATAATTTTAATTAAAGATCACAATGTCGTTTTAAAATGTGAACGCAATTGTGATTTAAAATTGTCAATATATCCCTCAAAAAAGTATATATTAAATTTTTAACTTTTCAATCATCAATTTTGTGTAATTTATTTCTCTTTTAATCAACTATTTCTCTCATCTAAATAATTTTATTTTAGTCATCAAATAGAGAGTTCATTTTCACAATCTAGGCTTAGCCGTGCTTCCTTGCTTTACCTTACAAAAAAGGGAAAAAAAATTTGTCTAGTATTAAGAACAATATCCTTTGACACCTATGACATAGCATATAGTTTGAGATTGGCACCTCATTGTTAGTCATAAAGTTTTAAAAATTATTTTATTTTATTGCATTCCAAAGCTCAGCATATCTAAGAAGGGAATCTCCTCATCTTTGCTATTAAGGGAAATAACATATAATCACTATACTCTCAAATATAAGATAAAATATATCAATAAAATAGAAATTTTAGACCAAATATATTAAACTCTGTATTTTTATATTTAAGATCAGACGAAGTATGAAGTAGCTGTTATATATGAAAAATCCCAACAACATATGAAATACAATTTTTATGAATTAAACGGCATATTCAGATCAACAATAATTTCCACAAAATCACATTAAACCACTGTGATTCTGATTAAATCTACATTTTAAAAAATCACACTGTCACCATAATTTTGTGAGCTGATGTGGATCCAAATATGCACAAATATAGAGAGAAAGAGAATGAAAAGAAAAATTGAAACAAAACAAACCCTTTGGACATAAGATTCAGGCATGAGTGAACGAAGTACAGCAAGATGTTCATTCATCTGTTTCCTACGATTTCTCTCAACAGTAATGTGAGTTATTCTCTGCGTCTCTGCCTCTTCTTTGTTCTTACAAACTCTTGGTTTCCTTCTCCTCTTCTTTCTCCCTTGCACAATTTGTTTGCTATTTCCAATTCTTTCTACTACTTCTTCTTCTTGTTCTTCTTCATTCTCTCTAAAACATTGCCGTTTTCTATTCTTCATCATCACATCATAGTTATTGTTGTTATGATCAAATGCAACCTCATTGTTCATTCTATTTTCCAAGAAACAAATATTATTATTATGAGACTCTGTTGTTGTAGTACTAAATGGAGTTGCTGAAATTGTGTCATAGATAATGAAGTTTGAAAAATCATTATTAGATGATGAAAGAGTTTCTAAAGCCATTTTAAAAACACAAGAATTAATCTTCAATCTTCAATCTTCATGTATTCATTTATAGCAAAAAATGTTGATGCATATTTTTGAAGAGAAAAAGGTGAAATATTGGAAAAAGGGTAAGTAATATAAGCAGAGCACGTGAGAAGGTGCAGAAAAAGGTTAAGTGCTTTTCAGGAATCAGAAAGGTGTGTTAGTGTATTAGTAAAACGAAAATACACTTATCCTTTTGATTTGCTTTGGTTTCTTCCCTTGTTAATTTCGTAGATTCTGTCACACCCTTATGAGTTATGAGTTATGACAATGGAGAGAGAGAGAGAGAGAGAGAAAGAGAGGAAAAGGGTGGACCCAAATCTATATAGAAATATGCAAAAAAACAACATAACAAGCTGTGTAATAGGTACTCTTCCCATTCAAATCTGTGTTGGGGTTTGTAGGAAATGAATGACTCACGTACCTTAGATTCTCGTATAAATTATTAATTCATAATTTAGTTAAGTTTAGAGTAAGAGTGTTTTTTTTTTTCTTAACCTCCTACTGTTAAATACTTTCATAATTTAAATTTTTATGGTAAAATAAGAAAATTTATATAAAGATTATATCAGTTAAAATTTAAATTTTCATCTTTAATATAATTCATTAATCAATTGATTAGATAAAGAATATTATAATCAACTGAATATTTAATTTATATAATTAAAAAATTTAATTAAAGATAAATATTAGAATACTCGAGATAAAATCTTAATTAAAAAAATTATTAATCAAATTTTATTTATTCTATTTATTCGTGATTGAATTTTATATCATCAAAAACTCTGTCCCCAAATCAGATTAATATGATAAGAAAAAAAGACACATACTTTTGCATGTACGTGAGATACACATGGCAGTACTGTATCCTATACATGTAAAAGCATATCGACAATTTTGGTTGTTGTTTATAATCTTCGGTAGATATTGATTCAGGTAGGTTATTAGTTAAGGTTTAGTCCGGTTGAGTTTGAGGTTAAATAATTCCAAAATAGTTGAGAAGCTTTGATCCATTTAGGTTTAATAGTTTTTTTTTTTGACATATGAACCAACCCATTTGGTCACTAAGTGGAATTTTAGGAGATTTTGGTTTTTAAAGTTAATTTTGAAAACAAAAATATATTTGAATAAAATAAAATTAAGTTGGCTTTTCCCTTATTTTAAAAATTATTTTTTCTTAAAACTCAAATTACAAAAATAGATTTTATAATTTTTGTTTTTTTTGTTTTTTTCTGAAAAATTGTTTTTGGATAGAAAACATTTCTTCATTTACAAGAGAGCCCCTAGTAGTACCCTTTGAAGCGGCGATATTCCATTTATTACTTCAATGGTTGTAACCTAATTGTAAAATGGGCTACACTAACTTACCTAGATAGATACTTTCTTTCATGCCAAAACGTATTGAAACACTGTGGCGGCTTGGACCACCACCTACTTTACAACAACCAAAATCTTTCAAACTCACCTCTTTCAAACACGTGACATCGCAAAGTACACTACTTTTTCATCATCTATCCCTCTATATATCTACTATTTTAATCTTTAAATAAAACCTAGTCATTAGAACTATAATTATAACAATTACTCAATATTCAACTTGCTTTAAGAATTTCTACACTCAATTTATGCATGTTTATTTCTCTCTTCCATTAAAAAAAAAAAAAAAAACACCTCTAGGGATTCTTTACATCTATCTCAAAATATTTTATTGGACTTGATTCAATATTACAAAATTAGCTTATAAAATAGATGTATTTATAAAAGATATTTTTATAAAAGATGTCTCATTTTTAGATGATATCTTTTATTCATAATATGATAACCAATGGTGTTCTTGTGTATATAGCTCTGCCTCGGTGTGTATGTTTTTTATATAAAAAATTGGGGATATTACAAACACAAGAATTTAGACTTATGTGACAATGAGGACACACGAAAGGACAGAATTGGAGCTAGGACCATGGTCCAATCTGTCAGACTCTGCTGTATTAACCATGTGACTGCATGTAAGCTACCCCTTCTCGAAAAAGCACATAGGCAGCATGCAGGTCCGCATCACTTCACCTATACTCATATCAGAGATCCCCACCCATAATTCATTTTCATCCTTTCTTTCCCTCTTCTTTCTGTCTCATGCTTCTTTTAACCCTTCCCTCCTTTCACTGCTTCACAGTAGAATATGAAACTACTAAAGGGAAATCACCTATGAAACACGAATAACCAGGCACAATATTTATACTAACACCAGATACTATTGATACTGACATCTTAACATCGTTAATAATTTAAAAAAATAATTTAATTAAATATAATTGATATGTTAGTGCTGAACACCAAAACACACATTAGAAGTGTCTATGCTGCATAGAAAACTATGTACCAACTAAGCATGAAACTGAAGCATAGCAAACATACATAAACACCAAAGTATGAGTTGTGGCTTGTAAGTTGCATTATTTCTTAGTGGTCAATCACTTTGCAGACTGAAATAGGATACAATTACATGTGCAGGGAAAATAATCCCTTTTTGTAGTCAACGAGATGATTATTTGTCCTTAATATGAAGTTTCATTAAGATAAGATTTGTCCTTTTACTGCCCAACCATAATTGCCACACGAGTTCTAGATTCAACTATGATGAATTAAAAAAAAATCTTATATTTATGAAAAACAGGGATAAGAATACAACAGATTAGTACACCATATCAAATATAGTTGCTTCACCAAAATTTTAACTTAATTCCAAAATAATCTGCAATTCCAATCACAGTTGATAAAATATAAGAATAGATAAGCATGATAAAAAGAGCTGTTGTTGATGACGCGGAAAGGGTATCAACAGACAAGTTTACCAACCCAGTGAGGATATTTGCCTGCATAAAATTATTGGAGGAACTTATAAATGAAATCTAGATAGAGAAGGCATAAATGATAATCACTAGATGAAATTATATTGTTCACCAGAAGAAATGTAGCCAGTAAGTTCTGATTCAATGCTTCTTCGAGTATTGAAGTTTTACGTCCAGGAATAAGATCGGCCAGTGTTAGAATTGATATTAGCTGAAAAATGAGAGGCACCCAGATTAAATACTCAGGTCAAATCCAAAATCAGATGCCAAAATAGCAATGACATTGTTGGCTATACCTCAAGAATGTCATGCTTGAAATTAAGATTATGGTACTGATTGAGAAACGCTTGGGATTAAACTTTGATCAAGTTTCTTGTCCAAGTTTTCAAATCAATGACTTGATATATTTTATTTCTAACATTTAAATAGTCTCCATCAAGAATAAGTTTTTGAGGTATAATAAAAAAATTATAGAAGTTATTGTTTGATTTGAAAACTGAACGACAACAATGATATAAGAAACTAATCTATGTTTTTGCAAATCAAACGAGCCGTAGCTGCATTAAGTATGTCAGATTATTTCAAATATATTCAATTGCATAAAAATAAATTTAAGCACTAATCAAGATATAACCTCGTCAAAAAAAAAAAAAAAGAAGATATAACCAACAAAAGAATCATTAAGTGACAACCACAATATAAGCTACAAAGCCATCACACTATGTTAGACACTGATCCAATGAACAGAACAGAAGTGAAAGTGAGAGTGAGAGTGTGACCTGTAGATTGTCGGCCAACACCATAGTAACATATGGCAGGTTGCACTGCACAAAGTATCAACAATTACAGTAGTTAGTTTTCATCCATTGATGTCAAAAGAAAGCCCTTACGAGTAAGAAACTATAACATTGTGAGACATACCGTTCTCCGTGAAATTCTTTCCACGTGCCTATCTAGAAGCATGGTTAATAACCTGACACGGACGTCAAGAAAAAGGTATAAGTTCAATTCAGTGGACTTCTTTCAAAAGAATAATAAGTTTGGGCTTAAGATTTTACCAAAACAGGATTGACAGAACCCAAACTCTCGTCCGAAACCACCTGCTACTTCTAAATGCAGACGAATGGCTTCCAAAGATAAGATAGTTTCCTAAATAGACACCAATAAGGTACATACCCCAATATCCTACAGACAAAATAAGACATTTGTAACAAATACTATGTATCAGAAGAAAAATGGTTAAAAATATTTCCCAATGAAATTACAGGCTTAATTAATTTACCAGAAGTGAAATTAAATCATGATTGAACAATGCAAGGTGCAATTCATACCAAATATGCTAAAAATCCCCTCCTTGTTTTGACTTATGATATCCGTTCCTCTTTCATTAGAAAGCAAATAATGATTTAAACCATGCATCAAACTGAACTGGTACCCTTGGAAACATAAGATTGAATTTATAAGAAAACCATATTTCAAAAACCATGACATAAGGATAAGACAAAAAAAGTACCTACTAGGATAAATGATCCAAAAACTCCAGAATATTGTGGGGGAATATTAATAAAGGATGTAAGGATCGAGATAGCAGCAAGCGTGAAGAAGAAATTCCAATGCACGCCATATTCACTCATATGCACCTATTCAAGGGAAAAATTATTATTGGCTTCATTGAGAGCATCATGAATTAGTCAATTATAACTCAATTTGTAAAATAGCAAGTGACCTAAAGAATGAGAAGGAAAACATATTACTGGCTTCCTTAAGAATGTTAAATGAGACTCTTGAATGTGGGTACTCACTGATTAAACTATCCCACGAGTAACCACATAGCTTTCTAGAAAAACATCTATGTGACCTCTCTTTTTTATTCTTTAAGTTTTTTTCAAAATTCAAATGAGTGCCTTTCTCAGTTTTCTTTTCCTAATTATTCCCTAATATATCAATATATCAAATAAAAACAAAGTATCCCCATAACAAATTCAAAATGGTCCATTTGTAACAGTGTCTGACTTTCCTAGTAAACATATAATGTAATCAATTATGAAAACATATATAAAATATCAAGCCTGCTGAGTGCTGATTACTGGAGCATTTCGCAAATCTTAGTCTAAACTCTTATAGTCTCAGTTGTCTAAACTTGTATAGTTTCAACTCCACGAAGACCTACCACTAGAGTATTAATGAAATGAAATAATCCTGCACAGCATAATACAATCAAGATGATCATTTCGGGTGCTAAGTGAATTGTTTTTATAAAAAGAAGCCTCACTCATTTATCATGCATTGCATCAGAACTATTATCTGCATTCTGTAGTCTTCGAGAACTATGTCTTATAACTTAATTATCCAAAACATATAGGCTATTGTCAAAATGCATGTCAAAATGTTTGTTGACACAGAAATTTTTAAGAATCTCAATGAATATAATCCTACCTGATAATCCACACCAGTTGTTGTAACAAGACGAAAAAATCCTAAGAGGATAAGTGGACTAGATGAAACTATTGCAGTCTTCCAGTTTCTGAAGCAAATAACAAAATGATGTCATCAAAGAAATGTATAATGCAAAATATTTGTGCTAGTTCATTTAAAAAGACATCAATGCCGTTAAAGAGCATGTATATACAATTAGGAAAAAATTTCAAAGCCTGCCAGCATGTTCATGTTATTTGCCCATTGTATGAGCTTGTCAAAAATTCCCCAACACATTTACTTAAAAAAACATGATTTGTCAAAAACAACAAAAAAAAAAAAAGGCATTTCTACATCTATGTAAACATGAATCTTCTATTTGAGTAAACATACAAACACAACTAATTTCCAAGGATTCATTTTGTAAACATACTTACACAGATGCAATATTCCGTGCTTGCCGAGAAACAAATGAATTTGCTAAAACAAATGCTCCAACTCCAAGATCCATCTGCAAGGAAAAAGTAATCTCAAATCTCAGCAGAACAATCAAACTATTGACTATACCCCTAGTTAGCAGCATAAAAAGGCCATTCTGATAGTAATAGTATGTACAAATCACAATCTATAAAACAGTTGGAGAGAAAAGAGAAACTGAGATCAATATTGAAACTTCACATGATCAACAAATAGAAGTAATTTATATATTAAAGAAAAACCATTCTCTCCAATCCGTCCCCAACCCATCCCCTTTTCTCCATGTAATTTAGTATACAGATTTATCTACAGAAGTGCAATATAGTTGAGGACCAGAAACCCTCCAATGTCAAAGCAAAATACACAAACAATAAAACGCAAAGTGAAAAGAGTCTCAAATCCCTTAGCAAGTCAGATAAAGTAACCTTGCTAAAGAAACCATGAGCTGAAGTCCAAAGAAAAAATGCTCCCCCAAAATAATCTGCTAAAATTATGGGGAGGCAACTGTTCGTATAGACTCTGGCATTATAATCTAAGTTCAAACTAAAAAAATTGGGAACCTACCCCCAAAACTACAAAATTCGGTTTAAAAATACTTTTACAATATCTTAAACCATTTCTTTTCAACGATAATCAGAAATATATTCCATGAGAAATTATCTGATATCATTTTATATGTCAAACTTAATATACATTCATGAAATGGGAGTTTGACCCTCAAAACTACAAAATTCGGTCACTCGCTCTGCTGTTGGGAAAGTGTTGGATTAAGAAGCAAATAAAATATTTTATATGAAACTTTCCAACATTCTTTAGGTGAAACATGTCTTTCAAGTTTTCCCTTTTCTTTCGAATTTAGAACTGTCAAAGAATCCTACCAAACTAGCTCCGTATGTTTCAGTCTTCGCATATCTTCTAGGAAATATTCTGAAATCAACAGCCAAGATGCACAAGACAGTTATAATCATCTGCAAAAATAATTTTATCAACATAATAGCATGTTAAGATCAAAACAATGGAATAAATAATTCTTTAGTCACACTTCATACCACAATAACTCTGTACGAAGTAATATATGCCCTAAGAGAATTGGGATCTCCAAAATCAGGAGATGAACCACCAGGCCTGCAGTTAAGTGTATGAAAGTCAGCCATTACTCTGCTTCAAAATTTGGCTTGTGTGAAACTTTTGGCCAAAATTATTTTTGTCATAAAATTTGAAATCCTTTTAAGAAGTTAGCTAAACAAAATCAAACGATTACCTCTTTACAGCAATATAAAGCAATGTTAAGACTGTGAACAAACTTGCAAAGATATAGCTCCAGTCACCAAGTACCTGTCACCAAGTTCGTTGAAGCAATTACAAACCAAAATGACTGGAATTTAATTAAAAAAACCTAGGGCCGTTATACTTCTGGCACTTCCTGTTTCCAATAACCATTAGAGAAGTCATTATAGAAGATTTTGGAAATGTATTTTAAAAACAAGTTGAATATTTTTTAAAATTCTGAAAAATTTCAAAACATTGTTTTCAGCGTTTTTGGAAATGCATTCTCTCTAACTAACTTCTATCTTCTCTCTATCACAATTAAAAATGAAAATTCATTGATGTTACCACCCCACAACAAAAAAGGAAGGCAACTTTCAAGCCCAACATTTTCTATTTGCTATCATGCTGCCGGAGACACTTACAGTGAAAAATAAGAGCATAGGAACAACGATGACAAGAAAATCTAGAGTCAATGTAGCTAGGTAAACTTTGAAACTCCTATGCTCAAATGATGAATCGTCATTTTTCTTCTTCAAGGAGTCACCTATTAGTGAAAGAGCAAAAAACAAGATTAAAAAAGAAACAAAAAAACATGATATATACGTCATGGACCATGCTCCTCTAAAGTGAACAATCCACTTTAGAGAGTAAAGCGAGTAATATCCACCGTTGATAAATAAATTAACGACTGATGTTATATGCACATGCATAACAAATCATGAGATTAAGTTCCTCTAAAATGAACAACTCATTTTAGATAATAAAGTGAGTAATATTAATTATTGAAAAACAAATCAATGTTTGATATTATAGGCACGTGCATGACCAATCATAGTTGGTTACGATATGAACCTTTGATTTACTCACTTTTCTAACTCCTCACTATAGAAGAATCAAATCCAAATCATGGGTGGTTAAAATATCAATCCTTGATTTTCTCACTTTACTAATTACTCACTATAGAGGAGTCAAATCATCTACATTGTGTATATGATAAGCTAAACTGAGCTAGCAATGAAGCAAACAACAGATTCAAAGGCCAAAGGGATTCTTTTTCTTTTCTTCTAAAATCAAGGCCAAAGGGATTCAGTTTCAAACCATAATGATCAAGCAAAAAATTCCCCAGACAAAAGTACAATAAAACTCTGTACAACCAACACTTATTGTCGAAGGCGTGTCACGGTATCCGACACGTCGTGTACATTCATTTTTCCACATAATTATTGGTGTCAGTATCGTTTCAGGTATTCGTAGTTCATAGCAATTAAATATTACGATTGAGCATATGACAAAATAAGTAAAAACGTTGGATTTGAGTAACACTATACTAACTAACCAAAATAGTTGTATATTAAAAAATTGAGAAAGAAACAATTATAAGAATTTGAAAATTGAAACTGCAAAACTGAAGAGTTGTAAAGGACTAACCATTTATGGGAATGGAGGTGAAGGAGTGACGAATAAGAACCAGAATCTGTAAGAGAAACAGAAAATAAACATTGATCAAAATTTCATATTACATTTAACATTATGATTTAAAATTTACAATTCACTCACAGGGATAGTTATTGTAAGAGCTACGAGTTCGAGCAAAGAGGATCCGGTCAAATTGCTTACGAATCTGCAAAAATTAAGAGAAAAAGAAAGGGGGTTTAATAATGAAAAATTGAATATCAATTGTTACGAATAAGAGATTACGGAAAGGAAGAGAGAGTAACTGTTCTTTGAGTAGCTTGTTGGGGTTGAAGGATGGTTTGGGCAGAGGAGCATCCATGGTTTGGGTGCAACGGTCGAGCACGGAAGCGGAGAAAGAAAAATAAGGTTTTTTAGTTACTTACATGAAAATATTCATTTCCTAAGTGACTAGTAATGGTAATGGATTTCTCTGTCATAATCAATTATTAGTTACCAGCACTAGTGGTAATAACAGTAATAAAGGTAAAATGCAATTTTGAGTATCCAATTGTATTAAATTAATGGCTAAATTACATGCGTGTCCCTTAATTTAATTTTAAGTAACGTTTTAGTATTTTTTTTTTAATTTAATCATTTATTTTAATTTTAAGTGACAATTTGATATTTTATGTTTTAAAATATCAACATTGTTGTCCTTCTTTTTATAAAAATTCAAAAAAATATCAAAATTTTCAACCAAAACCCATAAAATTCATTATCATCTTCAATAAAATACAAATTTAATTAAATTCATACATAAAATCTTGAAATAAACTCATATTTTCATTCTTTATTTGATGTTGTTGGAGATGAAAATATGATTGTATTTGAATATTTGAGTTATGGATTCGATAAAATTTGCATTAAGATGGTTATTAATTTAATGGTTTTGGTTGAAAATTTTGATGATTTTTTTGAATTTTTGTACAAAAAAGAATAATATTATTGAAATTTTAAAACATAACATATCAAATTGTCACTTAAAAT
>JBBPBT010000623.1:4141725-4161583 GCA_037974875.1 Cicer bijugum
TTCAGAAATTTTAAAACAAACAAATGTAATTTAAAAAAATTGATTTTTTATTTTCAAAAATTTTAAATTAGAAAAATAAAAATATTTATTTTAAATTATTTAACTTATATTGTTTAATTTAAAATCCACATCATTGTGTACACCTCACTAAAATGATTGTCACTTTAAATTAAAATTCAAATTAAGATGGGGATCAAATATCGATAATTTTGAAAATAAGATGGCCAAAATTTTCTGAAAAATAAAATAAGAGATCTAAATTTCCAAATTTAGTAAAACGAAAACTGCATTTTAGTTTAATAATAATAACTAGACAAAAAAGGGGTCCAAAATGTACTCCTATACGGATCTATAAAATAATAATATAACAATACAAGATATCAAGTGTAATACAAAAGATACAACAATCATTTAAGATGAATACAAATATTGTAGAGCAACCTATTTGATATTTTGAATTACTTCTTTATATACTACATTTGATGTAATGTTTGAATTATGACTTTCATCATCAACTATCGGAACCTTCAAATCCTTTCTTGATGTCACTCTTGAAAATATAACATATAGTTACCTTTGTGAGAAAACACTATGTGGAAGATATAATTCAACAAGGTTCAAAAATTATTCTCGACTTTTGTTGATAACCATTGCAAAGGAAATGGCTAATAAAAATTAACTTCGCTGAAAATTGAATGAAATTCTAAGATTAGAAGGTGTTAACAACAATCTAGGTATATAAACTTTAGTTCCAACATTACTTAAAGTTCAAGCACTTAAGCAAAAAAAACACATCATATTAAAACATCTCATCAAGTTGTCACTAAGACTAATTAAGCAAATTACTCTTCAAAATGATATATAGGTTTGAGTGTGGAGTTGGCACCAGCTGCAACAAATATCGTTCTCAATCCTAAACTATGATTCACTCGAACGTAGATGACTTTATTTTCAATGGCATTAATAACACCAAACTTGAATGTAACCTCTTTGTTGAATCTTCTTGCTTTTCAAAGATTTCCCTAGCCTCCAAAAATAAAACATAGTTCATAAGATGCTTCTTCAAACTTAAAGTTGCACTTTCAAATATTTTACCACTGATCTATAAGCACAAATCAAATATTTGTGTTGTTTAAAGTAGCACTTCAAAAGTCATCTCATAGCAAAGAAAAATAAAAATAAAACATTTTTTTTAATATTATTGGCAAATATTGAATTTAGGCACTTATAAATATTTTTTTACATATGTTGAATTCTAAATCGTGGTTGAGGATAAGTCATTTATTATTGATTATTCTGTAATTAATTTATTATATTATATAGGACAGTTGTAGTGAATATCAAAGGACTTTGTACAATTAATCCCTCATATTTAATTCTGATTTATTTATTAGACTAGGTAATGTTGTATTTAAACCAGAATTTGTAACCATTTTGATTCAAAAAATGAAAAGATTGTTTCCTCAATAATTCACAACATATGTAGTACATACCAATACATTCGATTTAATATCTTCAATAGTCAAAATCTTAATGTATACATGATAACAAATCATTGAAAATTTGTGTCTCATCACGCTAATAATATTGTGAGTAAGTCTATTGTTAAGATTTTAATTTAGAATAGGATGGTTCAATCTAAATCTCATAGGAGGGATGATCTCATTCTCAAACCTAACCATTACAATGACAAATCTTTATAGTGTTGTATGGCACAATGACATTCAACAACCAATCTTTAAACTATAAAAATCATTCAAGCATAATCACTCATCTGTGAAGAAAATGTCTCCTTCCTTTTTGTGTACTTTTACTTCAAATTCAATTCCACTAAGATCAGTTAAAAAAATAGTTTTTAACTGACAAACCAAATCCTCTTGTAAACAAACATGGTAACCAACTCATTTTCTAGTTAAATGATGACATTAGCAACTGAATTACACAACACTATTATCAAAACATAGTTCACAACAAATGGAAGAAATTTAGTTAAAGTACTTAAACTATAAGGATCATAATTCATCTAAAAATTTCTCATTTGTTTGTAGAATTGGCATGCTCATGCGAAACTGTGAATAAAATCACATAAAAACATAATTCAATATTAAATGAAACTATGCTCATGTGAAACTACAATTTTTGGTTCACATGGTTCATTCATATGAGAACATGTGCAAATATTTAAACATGCCAAAATCAATATTTAGATTACAACAAATTACATAATCATGTAATGAACATTTAAAAAGAAATAAAAATATAGCAAAATATATCTTTAAGATTAAGATCAATGCATAATGGTTGTTGAAAGCCATGTTCAAATGGATGCATTTCCTGAATTGTGATTTTTATGTTTTTGATTTAGACTCCAAGTAAACCAAAAAGAATGTTATGGCTTATGCATATATAATGGCCAATGTGTATGTTTTAAATTGTATAGGAAAAAAAAAAGATAAAATAGTAGCATAATATGAATTTGAACTATAAATAAAAAGATTCAAAACCTTACACTTTCATTTTCTTAAATGAAGTGTTTGTGCTGTCAAAAATAAAATATTGGCAACTATTTGACAAATCTACTGAATCGTTCAAGTAATAATAATGATAAGTAAAATTGTCTCTATAGAATTGTTATTAATTTAATTATGCAACAAAGTAAATAACACTTAGCTAAGTAAAAGGTTTATGGTTGATTTAAAAAGTCGAACAAACATAAAATTAAATAGAGAAAATTCTATAAGAGAAAATTGATAAGGGAGTTCGAATCACGTCCTTTTCATAATGCAATTATTGATTCATTATTTTAACAATCTAACTTATTTGATTACGTCAAATAAACAAATTAGATTAAGACCAATTACATGACTCAAAATTCCTTTTTAATAACAATGAACCATAATACCTTAGGTGATCAAACTTATTACTTAAAGCATGTACGGACGTTATTATAGTTTATTTCCCAATAATAAAATAATACTTAGATTCAATTCTATGGTGATCAATCACATAAATGCATTAAAAACAAAAATATATGACTAATCAAATATGTTGTAATTGCATAAATAGCATATGAAAACCAAAATTGCATAGATTCAAGAAGGTTTGTCTAATTCTTAATCAATGAGAAAGTTAGTTCATGATTAAGAAAATGGTAATAATAAAGAAGAGAAATTACACATAAGAAAGGTGGAATGAATTTTCATGTATTGCTTCCAAGAGTAGATATTCAAGTTCCTAGCCTCCAAGATGTGCCTGATATAATCTCTAACGTCTTTTACGTCATAACACTTTCAAAATATGAGTTTTTAGCTGAAATGGGGCTTCGGGACGCATGCTAGTTCATTGCTACGATTTTGAGCACATTTCTCTACTTTGGATGCATTGTAGTGTATGGTTTGGCACAATGTGCTGCTATAGGCTCAATTCATGATCTTAGGGGCAATGATTTGTTGTGTTAAATAATCTATTTTGTTCTTCTAGAGTTGATATCCCTCTGATTTGACTTACACGTTTCACATTTTTATAGTCCAAATTAGATATTGTCGTCTTCATAAAAGTTATAGCTATTGATGTTATATTTCATGTGCAACTAATTTGACTCAATTTAGACATCTGCAACTATAGATATGATTAAAATACTGCACATGGATCATATTATGTTTTCACCAAAATTCTACATTGTGCTAAACTAGTAAAATAAAACTACACAAAATAGTTGGTTAATCATGAAAATGAAAGCATAATCACTTTATTCTATCAAATGAAATGAAACCATAATCACCTTATTGAGGGCATGCAAGTTCACACCCTTGGCCCTAAGTGGGTCATCCCCTGTCATGATGAGAGTAGTGAGCCGACTACATAGTTATCCCCATGAATCAACATAGTTTGTGTTCAATCCCTTGAACTAGGTCATCACTCCTTTCTTCAATGTCAACAGAAAAGTTTACACTTAATCAAACCTTGTGCTCCGCAATAGTTTAAAACAACATCTACATTCTCCACATGCTCACTAGGATATGTGGTTATCTTATAAGTGTCCATATATATGTTGAGGTTTCACCTGTGAACTTGGAATATGTTTATCCTTTCCATAAATGAACCACTGCAAGGGAAATCTTCATCATATGAACATATCGATCAAATTGTGACCTTGAACGATGCCTACGATGGGCGATGCTGGAGATAGATGTTGTTACCTTGTCCCCGATGCAAGAGGGACTATCCTCCATAAAACATCATAGATTATTTATAGACAGGTCGTAATGGATGTAGCGACGAGAAAGTGAATGAGGCTTGCTCTAACGATTTATTCATGTGGTTGACATTAAATCTCCATATGAGTCATGATAATTGATGAAGTCTTGTTCTAGTATTCTCAATGTGGTCCTTGAGAATATAAATATTTCAATTTAGTCTTTGACTCTATAAAATATTTCTCAAATTCATTCGTATGTGAATGTCTATTACTAATATTGTGAATGGTGATCATATGTTTGTCAAGAATATTATTGGTGGTCCTTATCATAGAGAGAAGAATTCAAAATATTTGAAAGTGTAAAATAAATATGAAAAATCATGTCTTCTAACCATTTTGCTTCTTTTCTTCTCCTTTGCTACATTGTGAAGAGAACATTCATTCCTCATTGTTCACTGTGAATTGGTGGAAATGTACTTGTTGTTCATTCTCCCTTCCATTCCACTTTTGTGCAAAAATATTTTTACCAATAACAATAGTTTTAAGTGAATATAATTGTCACAAGAAACAAGGGTTTGAATTGTGATCCTTTAAAATATACACTTTAATATTATTTCTTAAAATAAAATTTGAGAATGTTAGATTAGTATGATGAACTTACTTGTGTTTTGAGAAGGTTCAAGAAAAAAGTTATATTTCAAGTTGATAGTAGTGTAATTCAGTGGAATAATATAATAATAAAAGATAAGTGCAAGAAAATCACACACAAAAATATTGGTTTACCCAATATGAGTTAATCTAGTTCTTGCAACTTGTGACATTTTCACTAGTAAGTTGAGCAACCTCTCAACTTAATCTTATTCCTTTAGTCACACTTGACTATACTTGTATTTTTTTAGCCTCAATAGGCTTACATAAATCACTCAAATTTTCTCTCAACTACACAAACTTGATGATACTTATAACAAGTCACTCAAGTTTTCTCTCAACTAGATAAACTTGATGATGTTTACAATAAGATGATAATGATGATTTATTTTAGATATGATCACAACACTATTATTGAAATAGGTTGAACTAAAAACACACTCAAGGTTTGGTAGAGGAGTTTGATCATCTGCTTGACACCTTGAGATAACATGACATGAGATGTAAAGTAGGATGCATGAGTTTGCAATAAGTTGTCCTTTGTACTTGCAGTGCAGAACATTCTCTTCCCAATTTCTAAATGTCCTCAACTTTGAAGAACATGCATAAGTATGACTGTAAAACATAATTTTTTTTATAAAGAATGGATTTGTTGCATGCGTAAACATTGTTAGTTCAAAATATTTCTTTTGTTCTTTATGTCATATAAGAATGTTCTTTTATACTAAGGCCCACATTTTTTTTGTTTGATTGATAAAAGCAATATTCATTTTACAATTTATTTCTTAATTGCCATCAATGAATATCGTCAGTTTTTCAATTAATAAAACTAATGATAAACATTTCTAGTTTTAAGGATGATGTACATGCTCACAAATGGGTAAAATTTAAAAACTTGATTAAGTTTCACAAAAATATCAACTAAGGAGTGCAAGAATAAAGTGACACAAGTAATTTATTTTGGTCCACCACTAACTTGGTTACAATCAGTCCCTTCACTCAGAAGGATTTAATTCACCAAATCAACAATTTGAATTACAAAGCAGTTGATCCACCGAGCAAGTCTTCTCAAACATCCTAACAACTCCAGACATTTGAGGAACATACACACACCTTGACTCCACCATCCAAGTCTTCTTCTCCATACAATCTGACAATCTCAGATTGTTGAAGGCATACTTACACCACTATGGGGTTTGAATCCAAAGGTTTGGAACTTAAGTTAGTTCTTCTAACAAGTTGATTATAATAATGACTATCACACTATAAGAAAAGCACTCAGAAAATACTTCTCATTTGAACATGTGCTTCTCTTTTTGTACTCTTAGATTTGGAATTTTGATGATTTGTACTCTTATTATATTCTTTTATAATTTTCTTCTTCAGCCTTGAGTATTTATTTATAGATAAAATTAGGGCTTCAATGTAATCCTTGTTTAATTATAAATTGTATCTTCATTCTTAGCTTGGTCAACAATGATTTTATTCAAAAATAATTTTGAACAAGATGTTTTTTGATAATATGTTCTTTAATCAATTCTTTATTTCTGAATTCAATCTGAGCAGTTCTTTTAGATTAATTAAGTTTGTATTTTGTTTAGATTGAGTTTGTAAGTTCTTCAGATTGAGTTTGTAAATTCTTCAAATTGATACTATTTGTATTTTGTTAAGATTGAATTTGTAAATTCTTCATATGAAACTTCTTTCATATTGCATGCTTTGACTTGGGCGAGAACATAGTGTTAGACCGGTTCTTGAACTTTCACAAGTAGGAATATGACTATGTCCAATTTAGTATTTTGTCATTTGTCAAAGTCTGGATCATATCTTTGCAAATAATAAATGTATCTTCTTGTGAATTTTTCTTGTTGTAAATAATTCTTGATCATATATTCTTGTAAATAATTTATATCTTCTTGTAAGTAATTCATATCTTATTGCAGATAAATCTTGATCAAATCTTTTTAGAAATGATTTATATCTTGTTGTAATAAATCTTGATCAAATATCTTGTAAATAATTCATATCTTCTTGTAATAAATTTTGATCAAATATTCTTGTAAATAATTATACATTCTTGTGATAAATTTTGATCAAATCTTCTCGTAAATAATTCATATCTTATTGTTGATAAGATGTTGATCATATCATCTTCAAATCTTGTCATATCTTTTTTTCAATTTAGTGAAAGATTTTCTTCAATTATAAATCAGAATTAAATTGTATTTTAGATTGTCTTAAAAAATATGAATCTCCTTTCATACTTTGTGAAGTCAAATATATTGTTCTCATAAAATACTTTTGTTAACATCAAAACTCTAAGTATAAAATCAACTTGGTTCAAACAATCTCCTCATTTTTTATGATGACAAAACTGTATTTTTTATAACAACTTTTCTTTTAAAAACTTTGATTCTCCCTTACTTAAAGCCCCCTCTAAGCCTAAGTATTTTTTCTCCCCATATTATCAAACATCTTTCTCCCCCTTTTGTCATCAGATAAAAAGACTTGAAAGTGAAACTTTTTTTTAATTTGCTCTTTTTTATAATAGAATGAAAATAACATAAACATAAAACCTAAAGTTCATCCTAAATATGAAACTAAACTACTCTAAGGTTGGACAACATCAGTTAGGTAAAATAATAAAGTTTAGGTATTTCATGATAAAGTTAAACATATCTTCAGCTAGTGGTTTGGTGAATATGCCTGCCCATTGATGTTCGATCTCTACAAACTAGATTTTAAGCACACCTTTTTGAACAAAGTCCCTAATGAAATGGTGTTTGATTTCTATGTGTTTAGCTTTAGAATTAAATATATAGTTTGGTTAGGCAAATGGTAGAATTGTTGTCGCAATAAATGCGAATATTGGGTTCTAGGATTTTGTAGTCATCTAGTTGATGTTTCATCAAAAGTAGTTGAAAGCTACCAACTGCTGAACTATACTTAGCTTCTATTGTTGACATGGAAATTGTGTTTTGTTTCTTACTTGACCAAGAGATTAAGTTGTCACCTAGAAATGTGCAGTTTCCACTTATGCTTTTTCTCTAAAGTTTATCTCCAACAAAATTTAAATCACGATACTCACTTAGTTTGTACTTAGAAGATCTCTTGTAGAACAAGGTAATGTTGATAATGTCTTTGAACAAAGTCTCTAATAAAATGGTGTTTGATTTCTATGTGTTTAGCTTTAGAACTAAGTATAGAGTTTGATTAGGCAAATGGTAGAATTGTTGTCACAATAAATAGGAATGTGGGTTTCTAGGATTTTGTAGTCTTCTAGTTGATGTTTCATAAAAAGTAGTTGGAAACTACAATCAGTCGGTGAAATATACTTAGCTTCTACTGTTGTCATGTCAATAGTGTTTTGTCTCTTACTTGACCAAGAGATTAAGTTGTCACCTAAAAATGTGCAGTTTCCACTTATGCTTTTTCTCTAAAGTTAATCTCCAACATAATTTAAATCACAATACTCACTTAGTTTGTACTAAGAAGATCTCTTGTAGAATAAAGTAATGTTGATAGTTAAATGTGATTCCTTAGGATCAATTTAAAATCTTGCACATACACATAACTAAACATGATGTTAGGTCTAGAAGTAGTAAAGTTAAGTAGAGATCTTATCGTTCCTCAATAGATTTTCTAATCAACTTTTTTGTCTTATTTATCTTTTCAAGTGAACGGGTAAGGTGCATTGATTAAGTCACACAATTGTCCTCTTGATTTTCCGATTTCAAACATTTTGTATTCTTCGATGTGACAAGAACAATCAAAAATATATTTAATAGACAAATTGATTACCATCCACGACATTTAGTATCAGACAATAAAAAAAAATGAATTTGAGAAATGTTTAATGAAGTTTAAAACTAAATTAAAATATTTATATTTTTTATCAAAACGGAATTGGCCCTACAAATTTAGAGTGCCCTACAAATTGGGTGACCATTTTGGAGGAAAACGTACATTTGAAAACAAGCAAGAACGGATTTACATGGTTGCAAGCATGGGGGTAAAGCCTCTCCCTCCTGTAATCAAGTATAATATAACCAATATATTATATAAAAGTTTATAATAATCATCTATTATGTATAATATTTAATATTTTTTATATTGATCACTATTACATATTATTTTCTCTGTTTTAAAAATAATTAATCTATTTACACCAACAACAAAATTATCCTAAAATAATTATCATTTTAATTTTTAATACATTTCTTTCTAATTGTACCATTTAATTAATATTATTTACATCATTCTCAATGTAATATTTATTTAATTATTTTTTTGAAGAAAATAGTTATTATAATTTAATTTTAGTAAAATGTATTATTAACTGATTTAAACATACTTTTTATTTCTTCATATATTAAAAAAAAATATTTGTTTCAGTTTTGGTAATTTTTTATTTTGATTTTAGTCTCTATGAACATATCACTTTTTACAAATTTATTCATATTACAATCGATTAATTTATCTAATATATACTATATTTGATTTTAATCTCTTAAAATAAAAACTAAAATTAAATTGCAAGACCAATTTCAATATAAATAAATTTAACAACGACTAAAATAAAAAGTACATATATATATATATATATATATATATATTATAAACTAAAAGATATTTTTACTAAAATTAAAAATTAATATATTTTTAAGAACTAAAAATATATTTAAAATTTAATAATTTTTATGCGACACATATTTGACAGATTTCTGGTTCCGTCTTCAAACAACTGCATGAAAAAAAAATTAGACAAAAAAATGAGGACAATTGCATGCAAGAAAAATAATTGAGACAAAGCATCAAAGACAAAACCAAGCATGTAGTACTCAAAGTGGTGTACTTGTGAACGGTGTCGGAGTTAATTAGATTAATGTTTTTAGGGTGACAAATATATTTGTTAATTCTAACTTTAAATGAAATTTTGTTGCTATTAAAAAAAGTCACAAGATTAGTTCGTATAGTAATCAAGCATACCAAACCAAAGCAATTAAGAAGAAAATATTAATATAAGCTGGGTTATTATAAAATAATGAAACCACATAGAAAAATTGGATAAGACAGAACACTGAGAGGTTTAACATGAGATTACAACACTATTGAATATTCACAATGCCCTCACATTTCAATCTCTATTGCCCAAAAAATTGTCATGCACATTTTACCCAGAAAAATTTGGCATGCACATTTTACCCAAAAAAAAAAATTGCCATGCACATACTATCATCCAAAGTAGCACCTAAGTTAACAAAATGCATTATAACCCAGGGCCCATACACGGGTTGAGTTTTTTTTTTTCCTTTTTCAAAATCATTTAGTTGGATTGAGTTTTCAACTGTGTGACTTTTATAATAAATCCAAACTAAATCAATTTGATTATAAAAGAGTTCGGTTGTGTTCGCGAGTCATAAAAAAAATTGTTTTACAAATTAACTAAATTTAAGCATTTAAATATTTTAAAAATTATAAAATTTTATGGAAATATATTATTAAATACTTAAAATACATCTACAAATACAACAAAACACTTAAATCAATTAAATTAACAATAAATCTTCAAATAAAATCTAACAATTAAACTATAACTATACATCAATAAAAAACAAAAATATATATGTCATATTAATAAGTTGAGTATGCGGATCCACGTATTCATAATGTTAGATCCGTTATTCAAATTGAACATCGTTGAATTTAAATGAGTTGATTCGACTTAGACTCAAATTTAAATAAGTTGAGTCAAAATCTAAATTTAGTTGATTTGAGTTATCAAATTTGCAATTTATGCATACCCATGAACACATATACTGTCAACCCCATGTATTTCTCAACATCTTTGTGCCTCCACAATTATAAGTCACAAAGTTAGCTAACTCCAATCATTGATCTCTAATGTATCATTCACTATTTGATTGAACCAAATCATTTTTTATTTATTAAATTGAACGAAAACATTAATTAATATAGAACCCTTACGAATTTCAATCAATATTAAAAAATGTATTACAAAAAAACATTAGCATTTTCTCCACTCGTGCTTTTTCTCTAAAGTTTATCTCTATCATAATCTAAATCACAATATCCACTTAGTTTGTACTCAGAAAATCTCTTGTAGAACAAGGTAATGTTGATAGTGTCTTTTAGGTATATAAGGATTCTCTTAACAACAATTAAATGTAACTCCCTTTAATCAGCTTGAAATTTTGCACATACACATAACTAAAAACAATGTCAAGTCTAGAAGCAATAAGGTAAAGTAGAGATACTATCATTCCTCTATAGATTTTCTGGTCAACTATTTTGTCTGATCCATCTTTTTCAAGTGAACATGTAAGGTGCATTGATTAAGTCACACAATTGTCCTCTTAATTTTCCAATTTTAAAAAGTTTATATTCTTTTCTATAACAATAACAATCAAAAGTATATTTAATAGATAAATTGATTACCATTCCCGACGTTTAGTATTAGACATTTACAACAACAACAAAAATTTGAGAAATGTTTAATAAAGTTTGAAACTAAATTAAATTTTTTATATTTTTATCAAAACCGAATTGAAAGTGTCCTACAAATTGGGTGACCATTTTGGGGGCTAACGTACATTTGAAAACAAGCAAGAACGGATTTACATGGTTGCAAGCATGGGGAAAATAATCATGTATAACACTAAATATAATGAATATAGTATATAAAAGTTTATGATAATCATATATTATATATAATATTTAATATTGTTTATATTGATTCCTATTACATATTGTTCTCTCTATTATAAAATAATTGATAGATCTATCTGCAACAACAACAAAATTATTTTAAAATAATTGACTATTTTAATTTTTAATATATTTTTTTTAATTGTATCATTTAATTAATATTATTTGTATCATTCTCAATGTAATATTTATTTAACTATTTTCTTGAAAAAAATATTTATTGTAATTTAGTTTTATATAAAATATATTATTAACTGATTTAAATATATTTTTAGTTCCTCCAAATATGCATTTTTTAATTATTTTTATTTTATTTTAATCTCAACAAATATATCACTTTTTGTTTTTCTAATTTTATTTTAATCCACACAAATCTATTCATATTACAATTGATTTATCTAATATATAACATATTTGATTTTAGTCTCTTAAAATAAGAACTAAAATTAAATTGCAAGATCAATTTCAATACAAACAAATTTTATAACGACTAAAATAAAATATCAAAAATCATATATATATATATATATATATATATAAATTAAAAATATATTTTTATTGAAACTAAAAAAATAATATATTTACAAGTAAAAACATATTTAGAATTCAATAATTTTTATGCGACGACCTATTTGACATATTTCTGGATCCGTCTTCAAACAACTGCATGAAAAAAAAATAAAATAAATAAAGGACAATTGCATACAAGAAAAATAATTGAGACAGCATAAAAGACAAACCCAAGCATGTAGTTGAGACATCAAGTGTCGGAGTTAGCTTAATCTTTTTTAAGGGCGACAAATATATTTCTTAATTCTAATTTTAGATGAAATTTGTTTTGCTATTAAAAAAAGACACAAGATTATTTCCTATAGTAATCAAGCATACCAAACCAAAGCAATTAACAAGAAAATATTAATATAAGCCGGGTTATTATAAAATAATGAAACCACGTAGATATGTAAAGCTTCTTCAATCTTCACAGCTGCTTGTGAACAAATATTTCAAAAATTGGATAAAGATAATAACACTGAGAGGTTTAATATGAGATTACGAAACTCTCTCATTAACGACGCTCACTCACACTAATGAATATTCACAATGCCCTCACATTTCCATCTCTGTTGCCCAAAAAAATTGTTATGCACATTTTACCCAAAAAAAATTGCCATGCACATACCATCATCCAAAATAGCACCTAAGTTACAAAATGCATTATCCCAGGGCCCATTTGTATACCAAAACCCAAACATAAAAAAGTTCCTTCTTCTTCAAGTATCTTCAAGTATATATCGTGCACACAGATCGGATCATTTTTTTTGTTTAAATCGATATTCGGACTCCGATAAATTTCTATTGAATTGAGTTGAGTTTTCATAAACGAGATCAGTTGAGTTATCATAAACGAGATCAGTTGTCTTTGCGAGTCATAAAAAAAATTATTTTAAAGTCAAATTAACTAAATTTAAGCATTTGAACATCTTAAAAATCATAAAATTCTATTATAATATATCATTTAATACTTAAAATACATCTACAAACACAACAAAACACTTAAATCAATTAAATTAACAAAAAAATGTTTACATAAAATTCAGCAATTAAATTATAACTATACATCAATACTAAATAAAAATATATACATCACATCAATAAGTTGAGTCTGCGGATCCTCATATTCAGAATGTTAAATTTGTTATCCGGACTAAACATCATTAAATTTAAATGAGTTGATTCGAGTTAGACTCAAACTTAAATAAGTTGAATCAAAATATAAATTGAATTGAAATTGAGTAATTGTAGATTTATGAGTATCCATATATATAAACACATATACCTTTAACCCCGTGTGTTTCCCAACATCTTTGTGGCTCTTTGATTGAACCAAATAATTTTTTTATTAAATTAAACCAAATCATTAATTAATATAGAATCCTTACGAATTTCAGTCAAAATTAAAAAATGTATTAAAAAAAAAGTTAGCAATTTTTTCCCAATATAAAAATTCAATATAAAACTCTTTAATGGTAAAATTTCGACAAGAAACTAAGTAATTACAGTTTATAATAAGGTATCTAATTGTATATACACTACAACAACAACAACAAAAACCTAGAATCCCTATCTTTCTATCACAAGTATCAACCTATATAATATATAATTTAAAAACAATAAAAAGAAAAAATTGATGATCTTGATTGATAAAAACACACTTTAAGACTCTTGACCATGAGTAACTGAAGTTGAGTCAGATTTTGGATTAACAAAACCACAATTACTACAAGGTGCTGCCTCTGCCATTCTTATCTCATGATAACTTACACAACTCCTCGTACAATAGTGTCCTGCCCTTATAACATGTTCAGGCAAAATCAATGTATATTTATCATCATCTCTTTCTTCACCTCCTCTAATCATTAATATAGAATGCCCCGTTGAGTGTGACCTTGCAAATTTATGTTCTTCTTCTTGTTCTTGTTGCATACTCATATGAAGATCATGTTGATCACTTTCATGTATTTGATCTCTAGTCACTTCACCAACACCACCATTTTCCTCTTCTCTCACGTCAATGCGTATATCGTCACATGGT
This sequence comes from Cicer bijugum, assembly GCA_037974875.1. Taxonomy (NCBI): domain Eukaryota; kingdom Viridiplantae; phylum Streptophyta; class Magnoliopsida; order Fabales; family Fabaceae; genus Cicer; species Cicer bijugum. Next base: position 4,155,894 of record JBBPBT010000623.1, read on the forward strand.
GACGACGACGCACCATCTTGTGCATTACGGGTGCTGTTATCGTCACCATGTTTTGATGTTTGGTTGGGAGGTGAATCTAGCTCGGTTCGACAAACGGGGCATGTTTTGTGTGCAGTAAGCCAAAGATCAATGCACTCTTGATGGAAAACATGACAACAAATGGTTAAGAGACGAAGTAAACTATCATCTTCAAACTCAGTCAAGCAAATGGCACATTCCAAACTATAACTCTTCTTCAAGCGGAGGTTCTTAACGGAAGCGTAGACGAAAGTAGGGAATTTATTTAGAAGGGTAACGTCGAGTCCCCTAGGAGGTGACCTAACAGGTGAAGGACGAATGATGGTTCCCGAGGCCGTACGTTGTAAGGCCCAAGTGTCAAAAACGTTTGAAAAACAATACTTGCAAAGATACACAATGCTAAAAGCAACAAAGCATAGGATGAGGACGGTGAGGGCGAATGCTACCAATGTCGGCGGGGTGTTGTACGCCTTGTACCCCGAGGCAGGCGGGACGTTGTAGTCGGGTTCTGCAGACGACATTGTTGTGATGAGAAGCCGTCGACAATGGACAAATATTGGTTTTCAAGGTGGCCGGAGGATGGCTTATTCCGGACCTTCCATCCTTTCTTCTTTGCATGGATGAGAAGGGTTTGTGAGAAGGGGGATAATGAAGGTTAGTAAAGTGGTGATTATTTTTCCCCCTTCACTTTACTTTTTTTTAGGTGGGATTCTGAAGCTCAAAATGTGGAGAGAGAATCAAGGAGAAATATCTTGGTGTTACGAAAGTACTAGATTGGTGGGTTAATATTGCCTTAAAAAAAAGATGATAGGTTAATATGAGACAGTAATGTGGAGGGTGATTTTTAGCCCTTGGTGACAAGGGTTGGTTTTAAGATTGTCCTTATGAGGACAAGGACTTGTGTCCAAACATTATTCAGGGTATATCTAATGCATCAATTAAGTTAAAAGAATTATTATTAGATTATAATAATAATATATAATCTAGCATAAGTTTTAATAGTTTAGAAATTATGTATTCAAATTTTGAGAAATAAAAAACCTCCATCTCGACACACACAAAAATAGACATCGGAATCTTAAATTAGATCTGTTTCCTATGAAGAACAAAACAGTTGTTGGATTGAATTGGTCAAAATCTGAGTCAGTCAAATCCAGAAAATCAATTTGGAAAAAGTGAGATCATTTTGGAAATCCAAAAAGAATTATAAAAGGGTTTCAATTGCAGCATTACAATGAGATCCAAAGTGGGGAAACAAATGAACAATTATGTGACACAATCTGATGCACATACAAGGAAGCCGTTGTTACATTAAAAACTCAGAAAGAAAAATCATAAATAAAAAAGATGAATCCTCCACCAAACATAAATGCACAGAACAGTTATCTGCAAATTGAACAAAGTGCTTCAAGTGCTGGAAGCTATTATAGATAATATAACAAGATCGGAATGGAAATCCTGCATATTTGGCTTCATGGTGTTACATAAGCCCTCGTAGGCCATTTATCGGGTTTACAAGATCAGGATAATAAGTTATTTTAACTCTATTCGATGTCATCAATCCAATCACCGTATATCCTACTGATTTTATCCGGACCTTTCCACTTCTGATGAGCTCTCTGTCCTGGTCTCTGACTCACAATGGAAGGCCTCTGCGAAGGGACGCCGATATGATAAACATCAGAATGCGCAATCGGAGGAGTTGATGCAACCACACTATCAGCATGAGTTTTTGAAGGTACTCCCTGTTTTGATTCAGACGCAACAGCAGATGCAGTGTCTCTGCTTTCTCCTTCCATAAGCCCACCTCCATATCTGTGCAATTCTGTGGTCACAATCATCAAAGTCAAATTTATATAAAAATAGCTTATAGGTCATTTTGAGAGATAATCAATTTAAGCTGCTAAAATCTCATAGGTCAATCAGAGAAATTTTTCTGAAATGTAATGTACATGGCCAAACACCAAAGCAATGTAAGTATGCAGTAGTATTACAATAGGTTATCCCAAATGTTAGTTGTATCTTTTAAAGAAGTTTCCTTTCCTTTTTTTTTGTTTAATCAACACTGAGGAATTATATAAAATAAGAAGACCCCTGAGATACTCCAACCCATATACAATATACAATTAGGCAATCAATCCGGAATAACTACAAGGACTCTTTTCTATAAACACATAGTTAATGTAAAATTATATATATAACTCAACTCATGAAATATTTATAATTGGCGATGAGAAATAAAAAATATCAAAACAGAGAGGGGTCTGAGAGAAATAAGCAGAACAGAGGGAAACAAACAAACAAAAAAAGAGGAAGAAAAACTGGGTAGGAAAATAATAAATAGAACGGAGAGGAAGAAAAATAAAAGAAAATAACAGAACAGAGAGAGGAAAAAACAGAGGAAGAAAAATAAAAATAAACAATGGGGAGACAGTGAGGAAGAAAAACTGGAAAACTGGAAAAATAGAAACAGAGGAACGAAAACGAGAAAAACTGGAACCAGAGGGAAAACTGAACCCAGTGTGCGCACAGCTGTTCAACCGCGACGTTGGACAAGCTATGGCAGTGTGGAGCGAATGCGTCTGTCTCACAGAAATCAAAAGGAAGCAGGAAGGACAAAAGTTTGAGAACAGAGAAGAAAATGAAGCATGAAGAAAAACGATAGGTCTCTGCATTCATAAAGAAGAATAGAGGGGAAGAAGTAGGGTTTCATGTGAAACACCCCTCAAACGTCTAAGTTTTTAAGAACAAAGATGGTTTTCTCCACCATTATCACTATTGCATGCAAGATGCACCGTGACGGTGCAACACACGAAGCAATGACTTTTCCGCAAAAGTGTCTGGGGCAGCCGCACCATTAATAATCAACACGGCTTACCCAACTGTGACGTTCAGTGGCCGCTCCACATCACCACGATCACGCTGCTATTAGCCATGATTGACTACCTAGTATAATACAACACAAAAATTGCCAAAAGCTGTGTCAATGTAAGACTTGATTTCTTACAGGTATCTGCATTAGATCTAAGTTGCCCCCTCTGTTCATTCTGAACCCACCACTCAAGAAACTACTCTTTTCTCATCTTAAGCAAACATGGCTTCTTTAAATCAGAAAATGAAGCCAAAGATATTTGAAGCATACAAGGCATTGTGCAAAACATAAGGAACGGTGCATTACTACTATCATGACCCTCAAGTATTCTTTCTCTAGAATGGAATTATTTGTTATGAGACATTTCAAAGATTATTAAATCACCAACTTGCAAACAAAATATGAGATAAAAGTAAACCAACTACAAAATTCAATTGCCATTCAAAAAAAACTACACGATTCAATTTTATGCTCAATGAAACACCACATTCATATTCATAACAAAATGTTATGTTATGCCTTAGCATCAACCAAAACAAAATTGACACTTGTGGTCGTGCAAAATACTCATGAAAACAAAAACAGCAGAAAATCATAGCTAATACATACCATATATAATGAAGAGAAAAAAACTCTTAATAAAAGTAATCCAACACCAATACCCAAAATTGTATCGAAATGGTAAGAAAACACTGCCACAACTCCACAACACAAAGTATTTATAAGTTACCAATTCTAGAAACACTTTATTATCTACATAAGACAAATTCCTATATTACCATAAGACATAAATCTTTTATCCAAGTTACATACCTGTAGCACCATGAGCAAAATGACATTTGTTCCCAAAGGGGCAATACCCTGTCATCTCCCACTTATTACAAATCCTAGTTTTCCAATTTGAAGGTTTCAAATTAGCACCATTCCCACCTACACCAGCAGCAGAACCACCACCAACACCACCATTACCGCTACCAGTACTACCACCTCCACCGCCACCAACACTACCACCACCGCCACCATAACCACCAGGACCTAAACTAATAGCAACACTTTCACGATTCTTCGATTGTTCATCATGAAGAAAAGTGCAACTTTCTCCATAAGGACAACCTTCTTCAGTATAAAACTTCTTACAATGTCTACCCTTATAAGACCTCTGATTCATACTCTCCCCAACAAAAGTCGAAGACCCGACGGTTGGAATCTGAAACTCCTCCCTTGGCTGCTCATTCATAAACACAGACCTCTCTTCCTCGTGCGCCGCCACAATCTCCTGCCAATTCGGAGGCGGCCGCCGAAGCTCCTCAACACTATGAGCAAAATTACAGTTAGTTACATAAGGACACGTCCCCACACGAAACTTGCAGCACAGTTTCGTCTTAAAGAACATTTTCCCAATTGCTTTCGCTCGATTCGAACCGCCACAGTTACTTCCGCCACCGTTGTCCTGTGAATTGCTTCTCGATTTCTTGCTCGGCGGTTCGCTCCCCGACCGCTGTTGTCTCGGCTGGTCGCAATTTGAATTCGAAGAAGGTGTTGTTTCGCCGGCTTCATTTCCGTTCCAGTATCGATACTCATCTTCCGTTGCCCAATCCGCTTGGTCACTCGACCAGCTATCGCCGCCGCCTCCGCCGGCGGTGATAATTTGAACGACGTTACCGTCTCTGCTATAATCCATTGTTATAATTACAAAACCCTAAGTATGGTGATTATTATTGTGTGTCGGAACAAAAAAAAAAACTAAAAACTACCTAGGAGTGTCCGAACACGTGCTGAGATTCGGATAATTTAGAAATGAAAACGATGTCGTAAAAGTCTGAAACAGTGTTGTAAGTGGGAACTGTTACAGTGAAGAGTGAAGAACGTGTGTATGTGTGTGTGTGGTGGGTGAAATGAAAAGGAAAGAAAAAATAATGGAAAGGTTGAAGTAGAAGACAGATCTGTGTAAGAAAAAGGAAAATTTTGATGAACTAGTTTGGGTTTGGGAGAAGAAAAAAAAGGTGGAGTGATTCAATTAAAAAAAAAAAGTGTATAAGGTAAGAGGATGCATTAAAAAAAAGTGTTGGATTAAAGCGGAGAACTAGATCTGGAAATGTGTTGCTAGATATTTATGGTTTGTGTTGGAACAGAAGTGGATGTAGAGTAATGGAACTGCCATTGTGTTGTTGGTCTATTTACTCTACATGTTTCGATTTACTTTTTCGGATAACTGAAATGCGTAATTTTTTTTTTTTTGTGAAGTTAGAAATAAATTATTATAGACGTGAAAATTATTTCACATGTTATTACATTGTGTCGTCTAAAAAAAAAGAAAAAAAAATCAGAGAATTGATTTTAAACAGAATTTAAGAGCCTATTTCTATGTGATAAACTGATAATTTAAAATTTTACAAAAAATAAAATATTTAGATAACCAAATGTTTCAAATAAAATTTCAATATTTATAAATATTTTGTTTAATCAGAGTAATTAAAATTCTCCATTTTTAAATTTTGTTTGACCATTTTATTTTTTGTTGGTCTAAAATATATAATATATATTGGTTTAAAATGAATTTTTAAAATTTTTTAATCAAATTTGAAATTTCAGAAAACTTTAGGGTCCAATTTAAAAATTTGAAAATTATAAGGATCAATATGAAAATTTTGTAAAATTGTAGGAACCAAAATATAAATTTTGAAAATTTATAGGAATCGATATGAAACGTTTGAAAAATTAAATATAGGACCAATCCACAAAATTTGAAAAAAAAATATGAATTAACCACGTTTTGACTTCTAAAATTGTAATCATATCT
>JBBPBT010000623.1:4161868-4195931 GCA_037974875.1 Cicer bijugum
TATACCTTTCACTTACTTTTAACAAGTAACACTTTTATTTTCAAACTTTGAAACTTGTATCAACACAATAGTAAATTAGGGTTTATAGCAAATGATTAATATTAGGGTTGTATATTGGTCAGTTTGGGTTAAGTTTGAATTTGAAAAATAAATTGTTATTTACAATATTAGTTTGGTTTGAATCAAACCGCTTATTTTTAGTTTGGCTTGCATTGGATTCTAGTTTATCCAATTTTCTTTTGTTCTTAAATCTTTTTTAAAATCATATTTTTAGAGAAAAAAATTATCTTACCTTATTATTTTCAAAAACATAGTATAACTTGATATAAATTGTTTTTATTATTGTTTTAGTATCAAATATACACATATAATAAATATATAAATTATAAATTTTATCATAAAATACGTGTAAACATGCAAATAATCAATATTATATGGACTTAAATTAACATAAATATATTCTGAAACATCTAAATAACTAAAATGCAAGATTCTAAAATAATTAAAGTCATAACTCACTCACAAATTAACAGAAGTACGAGAATCTAAATTTGCAACAACAAAATCTAAACATCTCTCATGACTTATCAAATTAAAAAAACATGGATAAAGTTGCAATAATAATCTTCACCAAACCTTAAAAAATGGAGAATTAGAGTTTTTTTTTCATAACATAGCAAACGAGTGGGTGGGGGATTTTTTATTTTCTTCCATAAAAGCAACTTGTTAGTGGGTGGCGATGTTAAGTTGTTTGTGACAAAGGAATTGGTTAGGCTATGTTTTCTAGGTTGTTCCAGGTTAATTTTCTCCAACTTAGAACACCTTTAATTAATATGCATAGTACGAGTATTACAAAACTCAAATAGGTAGTGAAGTAATAATATTAATTACAAGGAAGAGATTTTGAATTGTAATTGTCTATTTTTAAAAATTTATGTTAAAACTAAAAATATTTAACTCAAGATTGATCTTGATTATAAACAAAGAACGTTCTTGGTTAGTAAAAACACACAATTTTAACTTATCTATATAAAAATTGATTAAAAGATAAAAAAAAAATAGAGATAAAGGAAGAGATATAACACAAAGATATATCCCGGTTCACCCAACACGGGTTACGTCTAGTCCTCACAATTGTGAGATTTTCCATTAAGTGTTCAAAGCAAGATCGTTCTTGGTTTTCACACAGCTTTTACAGATCAATATTGATCTATTACTAAGTACTACATTTCTACCTAAAAATGATTTCTACAAGTTACCTTACACTCTTTTAGAAAAGATTTTTACACATTATCTTTTAAACATAAAAGGATTTTTACAAACTATGACAACAATATAGTCTTGAGTTACAAAGTGATGATGTTGAGATTGATAGAATTTGAGTATGCTCAACTCGTGTTTGAGAATAGATTCAAGGATTTAGAATTTAGTAGAAATTGATTCTGATATCAAGCTAAGAACATAACTGAAACTTAGAAATGATAGAGAAGCTCAAGAGAATTTGAAATTGATTGTATGAGTGATGTATTGCTTAGCACTTGAAGCTCTAATATGTTATTCATCTTGAGACTTAATTTATAGACTTCAAGAAGGATAATGACAACTCATTTAGCCATTGAGAATAGTCCAGATGTCATGTGTCAGTAAGTGGATAATGTAAGACCCTTAATTTTAAATTCGAATTTATGTATTTTGGGGAATTTTGTATTGAATTTCTGAGTCTTTTTAGCCAATTTTATGGCATTTTGTGAGTTAAATGCCAAAAATATCTTTTTAGAGACCCGATTAAAATTATTCATTGATGAATAATTTTATTTAATTACGGTGAATATTTTGTCGAAGAAAAAAAATTTCTGAGATGCAGCATTTTTCAGAAAAATTCATCTGCTCATCGAATTACGGCGAGAGTAGATATTTTTTCTGAAAAAGTGATTTGTGATGTGATGTGAAGTGACAGGCGTAATGATGATTTTTATAAAAATATCTAGATATTTGTAAATATCTAGATATTTATTTAGATATTTATTATTATTATAATATTATTATTACTTTAATATATATTATATATAAATATATTTATATGAAAGAAAGGAAGAAAGAGAAACATGAAAGGAAATAGAAATAGAAAGCAAAACCTTCTTCCTCTTTTCGCCTGTGCCTTCCTTTTCTCCTCTATTTCTAAATTTCTTTATTTTCAAAACCCACAAACACAAAAATCTTCAATTTTCTCTTAGATCTAAGCTTTGTTTCGAGAAGTGACAGAAGAGAAAGTTGCTCATTGCTACACTGCGGTGCTAGTGAGCTAGTTTTCGACGCGGCGTCGCGAACTTAAATTTTACCAGAATTAATTACGGTACCGTAATCGCGTGTTAGAGCTATCGTTAAGGTAAGGGCTCCTTTCAAAGTTTTAGTTTTCATTTAGGACATTATTTATGATTTTGTGGAAAAGAAATTTGATGTATTTGATGTGTGATTTTGTGAAAAATTAATTTAATGTGAATATATGTGATTTAGTGGAATTTAAATTGGAGGTGTGGTTTGTGGTGATTCAAGTTTAGTGTGATTTATATGTTCATAATTATTATTATGAATATTTGGAGATGTGATTTATTTGTGGATTTTGTAGAAAATGAATTGATGAAATTTGGTGGTTTATGTGTAAAAATGTGGAGTTTTGAAATTGGGTGAGTTATGTTTGAATTGTTGAAATTTAATTGAGGTGTTATATGTGTGTTGTGGAATTGAATTGATTGTTGTCGGTGTGAATTGGCGATAATTAAATTTGATGAGTTTAAGTTACGTAATGAGTTATTTTCAAATAAATGAGTTTGAACTGAAATTGAAATTTTACAAAAAAAAATTAGCGTTGTTAAATTCGTGAAAAAGTTCAAATTTTAAACAAAGTTAAAGAGTTTGAGCAAAGGGACAAATTGAAATTAAAAATGGTTAGAGTTTAAAATATTACTCTTTTAATTACTCTTTGATTGAGTTTAAAAAGGAAAAAAAGTTTATAGTATTTTATTAACTCAAATATTTTGGTGCTTTAATAGTCGAGTATGTGAATGTGAAATTTGGACAATATTTATTTTATTTAGTTTTAAGTAAATAATATAGATGATTTGATTTTAAAAGTTTGGTGTGTGAGAGAGATTTAATTTTAGGAATTTTGTTGTGTGTGAATTAGTTTTATTATGAACAAATTGTTATAAATATTCATGTTTATGTAGTTAGCTCCTTGAGTCTCGAAAAGGAATCGAGACCGTTGACATCGAGTTAGCGGTGGGGAGAACTCTGATATATTAATGTTGTTGTGGTGATTTATGGTTGAAATTTGTGGAGATTAAATTTGGTGATTAATGTTTGAAAATTTTGGAGATTAATATGGGTGATTTATGTTGAATTTGGGGAGAATTAAATTTAATTTGATTATGTGTTCATAATTGATATTATGAATTTTTTATGTGTGTTTGAGGTGTGGGTTGTGGTGATTTACGGTTGGTGTGATTTATGTGTTCGTAACGATTATTATGAATTTTTGGAGATGTGATTTATGTGTGGTTGTGGAAATTTTAATTTGTGTGAATAAATATGTTTGAGTATGCTCTGTGTTGTGTTTGAAAAATCATTAGTGTTAAATGAGTATTAAAAATGGGGAATCTTTTAATAGCTGCATTTACTTAATGATTGTGGTGAAAAGAGTTAGAGTATGCTCATGCATTTCATAGTACATGGTGACCGCGATGGGGCCATGGTGATAATGGTGACCGTGATGGGCCACGGGATGATGCCATGTGAATTGTTGGTTCATCTTATCCTTGTGGGGATTGTCGCGTCGTGCTGATCTGTGAGAGATTGCACTCTAGAATATGCTGATCTGTGAGCGATTGCACTCTAGAAAATTGTGTTGGTCTGTGAGAGACTGCACGTTGGTAAATTGTGCTGGTCTGTGAGCGACTGCACTCTTGTATGTCGTGCTGGTCTGTAAGAGACTGCACGCTAGTAAATCGTGTTGATCTGTGAGAGATTGCACCTTGGTAATTAGTACTGGTCTGTGAGAGGCTGTACAATTATGATTTACGCCCCTTCGAGGAGGGTTTTGGTTTGGAATTCTGGAATCCTGCATTTTGGCATATACGCATTGCATTAGAGTGTTTGACATGCGAGTTATGTTTGTTATACTATGATGATTGTATATACATATTCGATTGTTGTTGTGATTTGTCGTAATTGCTTTGAGGTGTGAGGTTGGGTTGATTAAGTTTTGATGTAATTATGTGTTCATAATTAAGTTAATGAATATTCGAAGTGTTGATTCATTTGGAGCTATTTTAGAACTGAAAAGCTGCATTTTTTTTTCTGTTGTATTTGGCTATGATAGTGCAGTTTGTTAAAACTTCATTTTTCAACATTGTTTATGCATTATTGGACATATGAAAACCCTTTCGAGGAGTATGCTAAGGCGAAAGGTTCTTTTGAGCATTTGAAAATATAAGAATTTTGCTATGTGATTTTGTTAATTTCGGTTGGTGACCTTTACAATTATTGTGGAAATCTGGGCTTTGCCCTCAGATGAGAAATAGGATCATCTTACCGGTTAGTACCCTGGAGATGGGAAAGTAGTTAGTCATACCTGACCGAAGCTATGTCTGGAGGATCTTGCGGGGCGCGTGGAGATCACCCGGGTTGTCTAGTTTTTGTAGCATGATCAGATTAGGTGGTTGTATAAGGACTAGATGTCTTTCTTTTGTGATTGTATTTATTTCATTTTGGAAGATTGTATCCATGCTTAAACTATTTGATGTCTTTTCTTTTGATGGGCCCATGTACCACTTTTTGATGTGACGTGGGGGAGAGTTAAAATTCTTGGGGCAGTGCTTTTGTATAGGTCTGCCAAGAATACCCCAGGGGTATGAGCTATGTCTGATAGGCCTCATAGCCCCGGTGTATTTTGATGTTTGAATACTTTGGATTTTTATTTCAAAAACTATTCCGCTGCTTGTAAATATTTGTTGACTTTGTCGTTATGTTACGACTTAAATATTTATCCAAAAGTATTTTCTTTGTTTTATTTCTTTATAAAAAAAAAATACACTCGCGCTGTAAAAAATCGGGGTGCTACAGATAAGATCAACCATAAAGCAAGAATGTTCTTGCTTAAAGTGGGAATATTTTTGTAAACCAATAACAATATCCGTTTTTGCTATGAGATAAGATGACTTTTAATATGGTCTTGACAGTTGCCTGAAGTGATCCCATATCTTGAATCACGTGTGTAGGTTGTTCAAAAGTACAATAGAGGTGTCCTTTCCAGTTTGTCAGCTTTGTACTTCAGCTTGCTTAACTTGGAGAATGATCTTGCTTTATGAATTGTGAAGCATAGTCTTTTGCCTTTGAATATTAGAGTGATTCTTACATTTGATCAATTCTTGTATATTTCTAGTGAAATTCTAGAACGAATTGTAAATCGTGGATCTAACATTTTCTTTAAGAATCTGATAATTCTTGTTAATTTACAAATGTGGATAACGTTCTTCGTTTTCCAAAATTATGTCAAGAACATTATTCGTTTATCTGGATTAGCTTTCTTTATGTTAATATGATTTGCTTTGTAATGATTGGTACTTATATTTGATTAGCACACTCAAATACACATATTAAATACAAAAATACTTAGAATCATAATGAGAAGTTTTAATTAACCTTTATTTAATTATCATCAAAACATTTATTTGGGATTTTGTCTCAACAAGTAGTTGGTCTCGTTATTAAAAAAAATGAATACAACAAAAATTCAAAATAAGACATTTGTTTTTATCTATAGATGAGATGATATAATTACCACAAGAAACTCACACACGGCTACGAAATTCTCGCTTAGTATCCAAAATATAATGTCCAATATAACAATATCGACATTTATGTTGAGTTAAGATATAATGACAAATGAGACAATTTTTACATATAGAAAATGAATAATCAAGAAGAAGAAATTTAAACATTTGAATATAAAGACCTAAATCTTGCAACAACTTAAAGTTAATTTTGTAAAATTATTATTGTAATTTTTAATTTGCATTCTAACAAAACTGTTTCGAATTACTTTGGCAACTTTTATCTTAGGTCAATTATACTCAGGTTCATGGTTTTGACAATATTTTCTTCAAAATAATATTTTTAAGTTTATGTATTTAATTTAATTTTTAAGATAAGGAAGGAGAGAGTTGAAATCTCTTGTAGAATTCACTTTGCTCTCTCCATCTTGGTAGATTTGGTGAAGAAGATAAATATTCTATATAACTAAAAAATGATTAAAAATATATGACATCGTCATTAAAATGTCTTTCCTCATCTTTGTTGAACAAAAATAAACTATTAAAATTCAATATATTTTTATATACATATACATTAATATAATTTTTTTTAATATATGAGATATTTGATTTTTATTGTTTTGTTTGAATGAGATAATAAAATTGGCAAAACACTAAGCTTAATATTTTAGAATTAAATATTTAATTGGAATCAAAATAAATATAATTGGCCCATTAGCTCAGTTAGTTAGAGCGTCGTGCTAATAACGCGAAGGTCGCAGGTTCGAGACCTGCATGGGCCATTATTATTTTTTTATCATTTCTAATTTTTTTTAAATGACTCGATGCCTAAAGTAAAATCACACTTTTTATTTCATTGGCCAATCAAGGTATTAATTTTAGAGTTAAGTTAGTATGGTAAAATTTTGTATGTATGCATTCAATCACATTGCATTATATAAATATTTGGAACGATATTTTAAGAATTAATAAAGCAAAGTGACATAACACTTATATATAATTGAATATATGTATAAAAGATTTGTACGCTGATCGTGTATACAAAATTAAACCCTTGATTTCATGCTATATAATTGAATTTAGTTGAATCAGATTTTAAACATTATGTAAACTAATGTTTTCAAAATCAAACTAAACCAAACAGTTGGACCATAGTTTTGTTCCAATTCAAACTATTTAAATTAGTTGACTTATGATTTAGAGGTCTCGTTGATTCAATGTTCAATTCAATTTTTAAAACATTGATGCGAACAGATAAAGTTTGCTTAATCAACTGTAAAGTAATAGATATAACAATAATAATTGGTACATACCCATAAGCAACAGGTATGACTCCATTTAAGGTAACCGAGAAGAAAATATGATAAGGCACATCCACAATTGGAGAACCAACATTAATAAATGAGTTAGACAATGCAGATGTCAATCTCAGAAAAAACATGTAATTCAACAAACTCTTTCTTCTTCTAGCTACCTGAAATTTTAAGACTATAGCTTATTTTCCATTTCTTCATTGAATCAAAATCATATATATTGTATGGTCAATATTTTTGATGGTGTCCAACATGTATTGATATCACTTGACACGATATTGATACATTAATAACATTCAATTAATTTATTTATGTTATGTCGTGTCTAGTATCTATTTCAGTATATGTGCTTCATAGATTGTGTGTCTAGATTAGCGTTATTAAGATAAACAAAATCACAATGTATCATTGTGATTTTGACAAAAACTATATTTTAAAATTTTAACAAATTCATGGTGATACCATTACCAGATATGCAATCGGGGAAGAAGTTGAAAATTAACCCGAGCTTAAAAGAAGTTCAACTTTTCTGTTCAAAAAAAGAGAAGTGGTCTTCCAATAAGTTTTGAGAGGAAGTAACATGAAGAAGCTCTAGCAGTGGCAGTGAAAACAACCAAAGCTACCCCTCTGAGGACTCCGAAGAGTGCACCAGCAAGCAATGACATGATCACAGAACCTGGAATCATGAAAGTTTGTATGAAAATATAGACCACAGAGTGTCCTACAAGGACTTGAGCAGTGTAGTCACTTGTGTAGCTCTCAAGGTGATCACTGCAAAAATAAATAGAAGATTGATGATAAAGCACCGTGCACTTAATTTCATCAGGTTCACCTTTTATTCAAGATGATATATTGATATACTATATATGATTTATTTCATCATGTCCACAAATAGCAAAGTAAGAAGAAAAATTGTACAACATTTTGAGAGATGAATAGCAAAGTCAAATCATTATCTATTAATTTGGTGTAATATGTTTTTAATCAGATAAATAAATGTCTAACTTTTATACAAAATTCTTGAGGAGACACTATTTGGTTGGTGAGTGAATGAAATATAAATAAAAGTCAAACACATATGTTTTTAATTAGAATAAAAGATACGTAAATATCTATAAATTCACTCATATTTAATTACAATATCTCTAAAATATTTATTATTTAATTTAAATTTTTTAATTATTTCTAAGTATTGAATAGGGTCGGCTCAAGAGTTAGACTATTGAAGACCTCGATTTAGGCCTACAAATAAAAACTTATTTGTCAATAGTTTTTTATAAACAAAAAGGTCACATAAATTAAGATTTGTAGAATTTATGTTGGTTTATCTATTTGTTCAAAACCACCGGCTCTTTTTTTAGAAGAGACGGTAAATACTATTATAATTAACTCAAACAAATGCGGAGTTCTGAATTTGAATTCAAGACAATCCAACCTAACAATATCTATATTTGTCAATTGAACTAAGAGTAATAGTTACGGCTGTTGGAATTTGAGTTTCAAAAACCATTTAAAAATCACAATTTATGTCACCGAAGATATTACTGGGTTGAGTCGCGGACTAGGTCGCTCTCTTTAAGACGTTTCGTGGCACTACCCAAATTGTGCAAGGCAGACTATCAACCACGAAGTCCCCAGGATAAAACAGCCCAGATCACTGTATCGGAGTTCTACTGCACTGTAGAAAACCGTTCTAGAATTACACCCTCAATATGGCGCTTAAAGCCACTCTTAATATGACGGTTAAAGTCACTCTCAATATGACGATTAAAGTCATTCGCAATATGGTACTATGACCACTCATAACTACGGCACAACGACCGCTCTAAAAACCGAAGGGACTGCGGCACAACGACCGCTCTAAAAACCGAAGGGACTGCGACATAACAGCCGCTCTAAAAATCGAAGGGACTGCGACATAACAGCCGCTCTAAAAAACCGAAAGGGATATGATTACCGCTCTAAACCGAAAGGGACTACGGTATAATTACCGCTCTAAACCGAAAGGGACTACGATATAATTACCGCTCTAAACCGAAAGAGACTACGGTATAATTACCGCTCTAAACCGAAAGGGACTACGGTATAATTACCGCTCTAAACCGAAAGGGACAGAAAGAAAGGGGAGAAGTGGCTCGAAATTTGGCGAGCAGAATATAAGAGGGAGAAAAGAGAAAGTTGGGAAAAGCATCCAACTTTGGTGTGCTTTTCACAGTAGTTTGATGCTCTTTATATAGTGATGGAAGTAAGCTCACATTTCTTTTCTAAGCAATGTGGGACTTTAGTATGTATAGATTTGAAACTACTCAAAATACTAGAGTTTTCCAATGTGGGATTTCAAAATTATTTATTTCCAATGTGGGACTTAACAAGTTTTTTTCCACTTAAATTTACAAAAAAAATTTCTTTCCACTTAAATTTACAAAAAAAATTTCTTTCCAATGTTGGACTTCAACAATTTATTAAATTCACACTATAACATACTTTTTTCCAACAATCCCCCACTTGAATTTAAAAAAATGTTTCTAAAATAGCGTCAAACGCTTCTATAAGATCGTGCATAAACAAAGGTGTCTCTTGACTTGAACATTTGCATAGTAAGTAAGATTCAGATTCAACAAGAGTGACTCATAGTCTTGAACTCTATCTCTGACATCAAACCCACACACAACCTTTTCATAGGGTGTATTCTCAAAAGCCCGTGCATTAATGGTCCTGCACGTGTATCCCAGTATAGTGAACGCTCTAGGAATTCTGCCTCGAAATTCCATAGGAAGCGGCCCCACTTCCACATTCACATAGGTGAGTCTATCAAGAGTACTCCTATAGCTAGGTACTCCCTCCACGTAGAGTATAGATCTCATTAAGAGTTTCTATTACCTCATCCTATCATCGCTTTAGGAATCATGCTTCTCTAATTTACAATAGCATGTTCATCTCATATCACTTCACGACTTGTTATTACCCATTGAACCTAATTCTTGGGATCTCCAGTCTTTTAGGTCGGGTTACCATCATGAGTGACTCTCTAGGCATTAGTCTCATCCTTTTGGATGTATTTATGACTTTCTCTGTAGCTAAATTCTTTTGTCAAAGAATTTGCTTAATTCTCATCAGTGCATACATGATCCACTATAACAACTCATTTAGTAAATAACTTTCTAACAATGTTGTGCTTACGACAAATTTGTTGTCTCTTATCGTTGTAATAACGATTCTCAATCTTCGCAATAGCCGCGGTACTATCGCAGTGGATCAACACATCTGTCATAGATTTTTCCCATATAGGGATCTCTGCTAGCAAGCATCTCAACCAGCTTGCTTCTTCACTAGTAGTAGTAGTAGTAGCTAGTACTATCATTTCAGACTCCATAATGGACTGAGCCAATATCGTCTGTTCTTCGATTTCCAAGATACAACACCACTCACTATATTAAAATATAGTCATCGATTGCTTTGGAGTCATCTAATAAGACGTTCCAATCAGCAACATTGTATCCTTCAAGGACTATAGGAAATCTTTGATAATGTAATCCAAGACTCATGGTCCTTTTCAGGTATCTCATGACTCTTTTGATAGTGTGTCAATGCTCCATACTAGGTCTACTAGTAAACCTGCACAACAATCCCACAACATAGGAAATGTCGGGTCTAGTACAATCAGTGGCATACCTGAGGCTGCCAATGATGCTCGCATATTTAGTTTGTCTAACACCTTCACCAGTGTTCTTGAAAAGTTTCACACTTGGATCGTATAGTGTGCAAGCAGGTTTACAATCAAAGTAATTATATTTCTTTAGGATATTTTCAACATAGTGATATTGATCCAAAGAAATTCCCTTTTCTGACCTAGTAATCTTGATTCCCAGGATTACATTTGTTTCTCCGAGGTCTTTCATATCAAAGTTGTTACACAACAATGATTTCAAAATGTTATAGCATAAAAGTTTGAATCAAAAATGAGTTTGTCGTCTACATAGAGACATATGATAGTGCAAATGCCATTTTCAAATTCGTAGTAAATACATTTGTCACTTTCTTTCACTTTAAACTCATTCAATTTAATCAAGTTATCAAACTTTTCATGTCATTTCTTAGGAACTTGTTTAAGACCATATAGAGATTTATCTAACTTACAGACCTTGTCTTCTTGTCCATGAATTACAAAACCTTTAGGTTGTTCCTTATAAATTTCTTCTTCTAGGTCACCATTTAAAAAAAATTGTTTTAACATCCATTTGATGTATCACCAGGTTATGAATACCCGCAAGTGATATAAGCACCCTAATGGATGTTAGTCTAGTGACTGGTAAAAAAGTGTCGAAGAAATCTATATTTTCTCTTTATCTAAAACCCTTGGCTACAAGGCGTACCTTGTACTTATCAATAGATCCATCGAGTTTTAGTTTCTTTTTCAAAATTCGTTTACAACCTATTAGTTTGTAACCAGGAGACAAGTCTACTAAATGTAAGGTCTTGTTAGACTCTAGAGAATCCATTTCATCGTTTATAGCTTCTTGTCATAGATCTGCATCCAATGATGACAAAACTTCTTTAAGATTTGTAGGATTCTCTTCTAAATTATAGACCATATATTCTGGTTCATAATCTTTAGCAACTTTGACTCTCTTACTTCTTTGAGTTTCTGTTTCACCTTGTTTGCTGCTTTCAGTGTTTCTTGTAACAGGAACGTAACTTGGTTTGCTGCCCCCACTATTTCTCCATTTTACAGGGAATTTATTTTAATAGAAGTCAACATCATTTGACTCTAAGATCACTTTTGCATTCAGATCATAAAACCCATACGCCTTGTTCTTTACCGCATACCTAATGAATTCTCATTCATAGGTTCTACTAGCGAGTTTAATTCGCTCGGGATCGGGGATTCTGATATAAGTCAGACCATCCCATGTTTGAAAATAAGACAAGTTCGATTGTCTTTTCTTCATTATCTCATAAGGAGATGTTTTGTTTTTAGATTTAAGAACTCTATTCAAAACATAACAGATAAGCAATATATTTTCTGTACACTAATGAGATGCAACAATATAATTAAGCATACTAGCAACAACTAGTTCAATAAGAGTTATATTTTCTTTCTTTTCAATTTTACCATTCATATCAAGCAATTATGGTGCAGTTGTTCCATATATAATTCTAGACAATTTATAAAACTTATTTAAACAAAGTAGAATCATACTTGTAACCTTTTAATCTTTCTAGTAAATTGATTTTCAATTTTAGTTATAGAGATTCTTAACATGTCAAACATATCATTTTTGTTTTTCATTTCGTGTTAACTTTCCCATAATGTTCACATATATCAAAGTGTAATAAATCTAAAGACTCAGATTCTCTAACTACAAATTTATGTGAACTCTTTATTATTTTAGTTTGACTACAAAATTCATATTTTTCAAAATCATTTAGCAATAACTTTGGAATTAAATCTAAGTTACTTAATTTTGAAATCAAATGGGTTCACATCACATAATATAGCATGTCAAAAATTAAAATCACACAACATGTATGCAAAAAGATACATTTTATTGATTTCAACAATCAAACATAAAGAGACATATTAAATTTCAACACTTAATTTAAATATGTCACGAGTAACGTACCTTAATAGATGATCCCAAAAGTTATCTTCTGAATTTTACAGAAGTGTGCCTCCACGGATCTGTCGTCAGCCATCTGATACTTTGGGTAGTAGCTCACTACATACTCATTCAGAGCATCTCAAATATCTCTACCAGTATTGCTGAAACTGTAGTGGTTATACAGATCATCAGCAACTCCGTTAAGAATATAATTCTTATCATTATTTTTCGATGGGTTAATTCTCCAGCTTTCTTATCCTTTTTTGCTTCAAAACTTAAACAGTTTATTGAAGAGGCAACATAATCAAATTCAGTAATATCTTCGGTTGACATGGCAGAATAAAACGTCTTAAAATTGTTGGAATTTGAGTTTCAAAAACCATTTAAAAATCACAATTTATGTCACCGAAGATATTACTGGGTTGAGTCGCGGACTAGGTCGCTCTCTTTAAGACGTTTCGCGGCACTGCCCAAATTGTGCAAGGCAGACTATCAACCACGAAGTCCCTAGGATAAAACAACCCAGATCACTGTATCGGAGTTCTAGTGCACTCAGTGGCGGATCTTCTTGGGAGCGGACAGGTGCCACGGCATCCCCTATATTTTTTAAAATTATTTTTTTATATAAATTATCAAAAATAATAGTTATAAATTATTAAAATATTTTGTAATTTTTGTTTGTTTTGAGAAACACTGCATCCCCTATATTTTTTAAAATTATAATTTTTTATATAGGTTATCAAAATAATAATGATAAATTATTAAAATATCTTCTAACCTTTATGTTTATTTTCTAACTTTTATGTTTTAAAAAACAACATTTCGCATCTCCTCTCTCCACACATGTACCTCTCTTATGTATATTAAATTTGTTCTCCCTCACTTAAAATTTATACTAATAAAATATAATAAAATTAATATAACAATATCTAGACAAATTATTTAATATCTAATGATAAACTAGAACAAACAAATTCTAACACTTTTAGTTAAGAACTCAACTACTATCTATTAACAAATTTTTACATGTTAACAATGATATATAATATAATATTAACAATTGATATATAATATAATGAGATACTATTTTTTAATTGTGAATTTATTTATGTATTTTTTAGAAGTGACACGATATTTAAACATAAGAAAAATTGATGTATTTTCTAAGAAGAAAATTTTCGACAAAGACGAAAATTATAAAATAGATATATTTTATTTGATTAAATTGTGTGAAATTCTAAAAACTTGTGTAAATTGCATGACAAAAAATTGTAAAACTTTTAAACATTTCAATTATAATATTTTAGTTAATACTTATCGCTCAACGGCTCCCCTCGATATTTTGTGCAAGATCCGCCACTGACTGCACTGTAGAAAACCGTTCTAGAATTACACCCTCAATATGGCGCTTAAAGCCACTCTTAATATGACGGTTAAAGTCACTCTCAATATGACGATTAAAGTCATTCGCAATATGGTACTATGACCACTCATAACTACGGCACAACGACCGCTCTAAAAACCGAAGGGACTGCGGCACAACGACCGCTCTAAAAACCGAAGGGACTGCGGCACAATGACCGCTCTAAAAACCGAAGGGACTGCGGCATAACAGCCGCTCTAAAAACCGAAGGGACTACGGCATAACAGCCGCTCTAAAAAACCGAAAGGGATATGATTACCGCTCTAAACCGAAAGGGACTACAGTATAATTACCGCTCTAAACCGAAAGGGACTACGGTATAATTACCGCTCTAAACCGAAAGGGACTACTGTATAATTACCGCTCTAAACCGAAAGGGACTACGGTATAATTACCGCTCTAAACCGAAAGGGACAGAAAGAAAGGGGAGAAGTGGCTCGAAATTTGGCGAGCAGAATATAAGAGGGAGAAAAGAGAAAGTTGGGAAAAGCATCCAACTTTGGTGTGCTTTTCACAGTAGTTTGATGCTCTTTATATAGTGATGAAAGTAAGCTCACATTTCTTTTTTAAGCAATGTGGGACTTTAGTATGTATAGATTTGAAACTACTCAAAATACTAGAGTTTTCCAATGTGGGATTTCAAAATTATTTCTTTCCAATGTGGGACTTAACAAGTTTCTTTCCATTTAAATTTACAAAAAAAATTTCTTTCCAATGTGGGACTTCAACAATTTATTAAATTCACACTATAACATACTTTTTTCCAACAACGGCTATTTTATTTCACTTTTAGGAGAATCTTTTGTGAAAAGTTATCTCATTCCTAAACACCTCTGTATCAAGAAATAATTTTGTCCAAACTTCCTAACAAACATGGGTATACTTATTCCCCACTCATCTATTCTCACAAATGTGATCCATGTACTTGACACAAACACACCCTAAAAAACATGGGTATATTTATTCCCCACTCATCTATTCCCACGAATGTAATGTATGTCCTTGAAACAAACACACCCTAAATTTAATGTGGATGACAGTTTTTTTTTTTAACTTTTAGTCGAACAAGTTTTGATATGTGTTTGAGGGATCATAGATAAAATTGATTTTATTTTTGGTAGGATTCATTGTATTCTTCATTATCTCTCAACTATTATTGATAGCGAGACTTTGGATGTTTTGAAGATCTTTAAATAGGGATGGAGTTAAAATATACTAATGTTATTCTATTCTTAATAGTGTTTTTTTTAAAGAGCAAACGAAAATTTTATTGATGTAAAATATGCATGTAGACAATCTAGACAAAAGGATAGCCATAAAAATAAATGCACCCAAACAGATGAATCAAATTACAAGAACTTAGAAAAATGTTATATCATTATTAACTCATATTGTTCCTTGTTTTGCTGATAGCCACCTCACCCATAAACTCATTTTCAAATTATGATGATCAACTTACGAGTATGTAAAGGCTCTTCTCTATAACAGAATTGGTCCTCTACTGCAAAAATCAATTTGTTTCATGATTTTCAAATGACCAAGTACTGACAAACCAAATCACCAATGTAAAGAATTTTTACTAGCCTTAATCTAACCTGCCAAAGCTCTGATGTGTCTAGATTAGGACTTTTGTCTTGTTTCATTTTATTCGTGAAAATTGTTTTGAAAGTTCTAACAATTTTAAAGTCTGAGACATTTTAAAAAATTTACTTACACCATTTCCTCCTTCAAAATGATTTTTTTTAAAGCTCTTATTTCAAAATTAGGTGTTATAATTGAGGTGAGTGAGAAACTTAAAATAAAGCACAATTAATAGAAGATATTATGAATTTTATATAGCAAGAAAGATATAATATTTAGTTGAAGTTATCCTTAAATTTATTAGGAAAAGATCTTATCACTTGATCTCAATTAACTATCTTTATTTAAAAAAAATGATAATACTTATAAAATGTTCAAATAAAACCACCGAACAAAATTAACATAATTAACAAATCTATTTACCATGTGTAAATAAAGCTAGTATTAAGATTGAATAGACATCACAAGAGACTAAGGTGGATTTTGCCTTCTCCACTCATGTAGTCAATTAATTGGAGAAAATCTTTAGTACTTTCGTTTCATTGCGGCTGTGAAATTTAGGTCTGATCCTCGCCCGCAA
This sequence comes from Cicer bijugum, assembly GCA_037974875.1. NCBI lineage: Eukaryota > Viridiplantae > Streptophyta > Magnoliopsida > Fabales > Fabaceae > Cicer > Cicer bijugum. Next base: position 4,178,200 of record JBBPBT010000623.1, read on the forward strand.
CGGTGTTCGAATTTCTTCGTCCTCACCAGCACTCATTCATATATATAAAACTATAAATTTAAAAATCATATCTATTATAATTAATATAACAAAATAATTATTATTAGACAATAATAAAATAATAAAAAAAATTCTATATAAATAAATTTATAATTTTTATTATTTTAAAAAAATATTAAGTATATTCAATATGTATATATATAGAAAATTTAAAATTAATGTAATATTATTTGTGGAGCGAGTTCTGGTGGGTGAATATCACCACTCCCGAACCCATATCCGTCCCAAATTTTAATTTTGGGAAAATTCCCATCCGCACCCGATCAAAGTGAATTTTATCGCCCAAATCAAACGGATTCGAGTGAATACTCGCAGATGCAGGTTATGTTGTCATCTCTTTATACCACTATAATTCAAAATTCAATTTTGAAGATACTATTCTTTTTATTCACACCTAAAAATTATTGAAGAAAACCATTTTTTTTAGATATGATTACTATAATATATAGATTAATAATACACATACATATTTTACTTGTATATAAAATAAAAAGATTATATATCCAAAAAGAAAAATAGATTACATATTTTGCATTCGAGGATTTTATCCTGCACCCCACAGTTGTACCTGCCACCTTCTCAGATACATGAAAAGACAATTTTATCCTTTTAAATATTTATAATAAATTTCAAAGTTTATAGTTTTGGAAATTTCAAATTTTTGAAATAAGGATTACATTTCGAAATTTTTTGAAAATTTCTAAAATTTTCAAATCTAAAAAGTTTCGAAAGTTTCTAAATCTGGAGAGTTTCGAAATTTTCTTTTTTAAAAAATTATGGAAATTATCATTTCAAAACTTTCAAATAGTATGTAAATTTTATGTTTTAAAACTTTGAAAGTTTCGAGTACTACTTACTTTTAATTTCGAAGATTAAGTCATTTTTTTAAAGTTTTGAAAGAGAAGATAAAAAATTTAAAGTTTTATAGATAATAAAAAAGTTAAAATTGTATTTTTATATTAATAGTTGAGAATGTTAAATTTAAATGTGGGTACACAACTAAATGCTCTTTGCATTCGCATGTCATCGGAAAGTGTTTGACCTATTTATTGTGAACAGTTGGGCCCAACTTACAAGACCTCTATTCAACCACAACTTGGATTTATATGGAAATAAAACCTTACTTGAATTTTTTTTTTATAAAAACAAGAATGCTCTCTTTTTTGTTTTTATCAAATTTATTTGTCATTAGCTTAAAAGAAAAAGTCTAATATAGAACGTAAAAAAGGAGAAAAAGTCTAATATAGAACGTAAAAAAGGAGAAAAAAAATTCTAATAGAACCAAAATCTTTAAGATCGTTTAATGCCAGATATGATCAAAATATAATAGTATAAAATTAAATAAGGATATGATCAACAAATATATAAATAATTATTTTATCATTCGTTTGATATATATGTTAATAAAGAAGATAACATTATCTTATCACATGATAGAATGTGTGTGTATTTTTTTTTTCAAATAAACTTATAATACATTTAAATTTTATTATTATAAAAATATATTAAAAATATCTAAATAAATAATAAAATAATTTTTTATTTTGAAAAAATTCACAAGTAGCTAAATAATTATTATATGTGTTAGATAAAGTAAATAAGAGAAATAAATATATGATATATATTATACATAAATGATAAAACTATCTTTGTAGGAAAGTTATAACTATTTTGAAAACTTCAATTAATATTCATATGTGTATCATTTTGAACAATAATTTTATTTTTAAATATTCTAATATCAACATATTTTTAGTTTAGTAAGTTATATAAAATGTCAAAACTATAAAATGGTAGGTATTTAAAAAAAAACAAAATTATTAGTATTTTATTTTTTTATATCAAATTCTATTATTTTTTAATTTATATTTCATTATATTTTAATTTTATATTTTAAATTGTTTTGCATAAGACTAATTGAGCACATTATTTTTCTTAACCTATTTTACTAGTTTTTACATCAACTCATATTGATAATTTTCTTTTAACAACCAATGTTAATAATTAAAATTATTAATATTTTGCCCAATATGAAAATTAAACTCACAACTTTCTTATCACTATAGTACCTCCATTGAGTCGTCAAGATAACTTATATCTCCTAACTTAGAGCTAGCAAAACTGGCTACCTAGTTTGTTGCGGGCTAACCAACAACAGAGTTAGGAAAATTGCATTTTGTACTCCTACAATTGAACTTGTACCTCCTCATTTAAAAAATTTATCCCTTAATATATTAAAATACTCTTAAGTATTCAATAAAAATTAAAACAAATTCGGAAAAAGTAATTTTTTTCTCTAAAATTCTTTAATCAGAAATTTCATAAACGAAATTTTCAATAGTTATTTTTCAATACCGAAAATTTCTTATAGTTATTTTTTAATATAGGAAATTTACGGAAGTTAATCCCATCCGAAAATTTAAAAATTCGATAGTTGTTTGAAATGTTCGATATTTAAAAATAACTAGGGGAAATTTTAAATTTATGGATGAGATTTTCGGTACAACATTTTTATTTTTATTTTTTACATTTTTCATTAACTTTTTTTTTTCCAATGATAAATAGACAAGCGAAAAACAATGTGGAACATTATCAAGTTCGACTTCCTACACAATTTAATAGGAAAGCCGCCATTAAAATAGAAAGAAAGAGTAACTCTTTAGTTGGGAAGTAGACACACTAAACTAATAATACATTCTTTATTAAATCATATAATGATAGCAGTTACTCGATTATATCAGTCAACATCTATTTTCTATGATACGACAGCTTCTCGTGACTCAAAAATTTGATCAGTTGTGAATGTTTCAATCAAATCTATACATAATGGTGTTTTTTTTTCCACAGTATTTCAAAAAAAAAAAATACAAATTTTGAAATTTTTCATATAATAAAAGTAAAGTACACAAAATGATTTTTTTTTGAATATATATATATATATATATATATATATATATGATAATTTTTATTTTTGTGAACCACTACTCCAAACTTAAAAGGTTGTTATCCCATAAATGTCCTATTTTTGTCTAAGCCCCATTACAACCTGAAAGTCATCCAAAAGTGTATGTGTTTGTTGAATTGTGATTGATAACTAGAATGTTTTCAAGCCTACGGTAGTGTGATGCATGTTCTAGGACTTGAGTGATAAGTTCATAACCCTTGCTAAACACTTGAGATAAATTTTGGTGAGATTGTGCGAAGAGAGAGTTGAATTTGATGGATGAATATTAAGTTTACAAATGGTGTTGTTCTTTTTAGATGCAACCTTGGAGCTTGATAAATATTTTGTAGTAGTTAGAACTTTGAGAATTAAGTTTGATTTGATTTCAGAAATTAAGTTTAAGCTTATTTTTAACTATATCAAGTTTGAAATTAATTGTTGCTTCGAGACAAGCAAAAGACTAAGTTTGGGGTTGTGATGACTCTTCATCATATGCATATTTTTCATTGTTTTTAGTCTTATTTATCTTTAATCATTAATTAATTTAAGGATTTACTTGATATATTTTGTTGATTTTAGTTCTTGGATTTAATAAAATGATTATGTTCTTGTTTTCTTGATTAAGTAGAGATTTTCCATAATTTTGCGTCATATTTTGTTATAGTGCAGTACTGAATTTTGGTGAGAAATCAACACGACGTATGTAAGATATTTTAGTCATATCTAGAGTTGTAGATGTTAAATTGGAGTCAAACTAAGTTCAAATAAAAGCTAAGATCCATATCCATATTTCTGCATTTTTGAATATGCCCAAGCGCACCTAGAGATCAAAGGTTGCGCCAGGGGCGTGTGGCGCACTGGAGAATACATAAAAAATACGTTTTGGCTATTGAGAAGTTTGAAGACTTATGCACTAGGAGAGAAACTCATAGACAATTGTTTCTAACACCATTAGAGGAATTTTATTAAAAGTCATTCATGAATCTTTCTCGTAATTTTTCTTTAATCTCTATTTTTTGTATCTTTGTCATGAATAACTAAACCCTATTTGTTAGGAATTAGTAAAATAAGATGAAACATTTATTTGCTTGGTTTGATTTTTAGTTATATGAATAAGTTTATTGAATTATTTTTCTCATCTTTGTGCTTAATGTTTTCTATTGCTTGATCAACTTTAAAATATTTTACAATTCGTATTTTGAAACGAAAGTGAACTTTACGAATGCTTGAGATGAGAAATTCATGATATTATATTTTAGGGTTAAATGCAGGTCATGAAATCAATTGAATTAGTTGCAGAGACATTAGTTTAATAAGATAATTCTTGTACTGTAATACTTAATACTAATATTAAATTCACTAAGGAATTATGGGTTACTTTATAATTAAAGGTTATGTTACTAATATATTAAGGCAAGAATAATAAAGAGAATCTGATAATAATTCAATAAAGGAATTTAATAACTAGGATCAAATTAGAAACCAAGGTTCGACTCAAAGTGAAACTCATCTTTGACATTTTTCTTATTAAAAAGGTTCAATTCTATTACTATTGTTAGTTTCAAATATTATTTCAATCAATTCAGAAACTTTTTATTCAATTTTAGTAATTAAACAAAATTCCCTAGTAAAATACAATCCTTGAGTTCGACACTCGATACTCAATTCAGTTTAATTTTTACACCTTGAACACCCCTATTTTTAAGTCGATCTTCCTATTTATCATTATTTGCTCTCATGAATTTTTAAACCATTTGGTTGAAGGGGGATTAAAGGGTGAGAAAAATATTATTATAAATTTTAGTTTGGTTGGTTCATTTCCTCCAAAAGTGGAGAAATTTGGAGGGGAGAGAACATAAATATTATGAGGTGAATTGCACAATTCTACGTTTTTCCTCTATTAAAATCCCCCACTTTGAATGTCACGACCTTTATCTCTATATTAATCGCTCAATGTTACAATTAACAATAAATACTACAACACCACAATGGTAGACACTAATCACTCTGATGATTGTATATGTGCAAGGTTGATATTTCAACTATGGGAAAGATGAATGATTTTATTAAGCTTATAATTTTGAGAATTTGAAGGATTTTATAAACCCTAGTATTTAACGAAGAAGAACATTTTAACAATGTTTTTCCAATTGCTAGTTCATGACTACATCAGACGATACATGATAATTTACTAAATTGAACAAAGTAATATATGTCAGCAAAGTAATGCTAAGAGAATCAAATTGGTGTATTTTAAAATAAAGGAACCAACTTAAATCTAAAAATAAATTGAGTGACCAAAAAATAAATTGAATTAGTTGATTATGAACGTGTGATATATGAATATGTGATAGAAGACAATTCTACATGGACTGCTACTCTCAATTGTGGGTTAAAAATATCCATCTCACGAATAACCAGACTCGACTGATCAGGTTGTAGAGGATTGAAATCTCTAGGTATAAAAGAGATAGTTTCACTACTTGACAACGACTAATCCATGTGTATATAGATGGGACAATTGCCCCCACAAGGCAAAACATTTGTCCTTTACATATAGTACCTTTGTATTGCCTAGATTATAAATATATCTTGCTTTAATTATTTAAATTGTTAAATATGTATTTTTTTTTGTTTTGAAATCAAATTGCAGATTTGATTTTGTCTTTTGATCAAATTGTGAGTGGGCAAATATTTTCTTAAAAATATTCGATATTTAAGTAACTTTATACAATATTCGATACTTAAGAATGTCACAAAATTCTTTTGAGTTAATTAGATGTCTTGATCGTTCAAACTTTAAAAATGCACGTTAATATTGAAATACTTTGTTTAAGAAATTATACATCAACAAATCATAAAGAAATTTTATGGACTATTTTATACTTTAAACGATGGAGGATTTTATCATGCACCGCTACACCTAAATCTGTCACCCCTCAAGATATATGAAAAAAAAACAATTTTACCCTTTTAACCATTTATAATAAGTTTTAAAATTGATAGTTTCGAAAGTTTCAATTTTTCAAAATAAAGATTACATTTTAAAAGTTTGAAAAATTTCGAAAGTTTTCAAATTTAGAAAGCTTCAAAAATTTTCTAATATGAAAAGTTTCAAAAAAATTTATATTTCAAAAGTTTTGAATGGTTTGAAAGTTTTGAAAATTCTAGAATTTTCTATTTCGGAAATTTCAAAAGAAAAATATCAAAACTTTCTATATTTCTAAAAATTATTATTTTAAAACTTTCGAATATTCTAGATATAAGAGGTAAAAAATTGAGAAATTATAAAATTAAAAAACAAAATTATATTTTTCACATTATTTGAAAAGATGACATATTTAGATATAAAAATCTCTAAACAATGTGGACTATTTTCTAAATCTGCCATTTCTATTTAGTACATTTTCTTCATATTTTTACAATAATTAAATTACTCAATTACTAAATCTGGTTTGCACTATAAATCATTATTTAAAAAACGTTATTAGAAAATTACCCCAAAAATGTATGACAACTAGTTTTACTTCAAAAATAAATTTAAAAAAAAAACCTCTACAAAAATCGACACAATACAAAATCATGATCCTATCTAACTCATGCGTCAAACCTGCTAAACTGATTTACTTACAACCTACCAAAATCGATGGCATAATTGGTCAAAATTGGACCAATACAGGAGACAATCAATTTTAGTTAAATTGAAAATTATAAACTAAAAATCCACTTTTGCTGAGGCTATCCCCCATAAATAATGACCCCTTCCAAGCTTATCACATTTATTTAACCAAAATTAAAAAGCTTATCATTGTTTTTCGTTTGTCCAGTTCGAATCCCACGATCACCTTACTGTAATTTTATCACCATCTCATCACACCCTTTGTTACGACCCTATCCCGCCCCAGGTTTCAACACGCGCTCCATAAAGCGGCGCGAACCCTCAACTCATCCCCAATATCTCTCCACGTGTCCTCATTCACCCCGCATTCTCCTACAAACCCAGTCACCTTATCATCCCCCCTTCCTTCTCTCTAACCCTAGCACTCCCACCTATATATATCCATACCCTCTCCTCATTTCTCTTCTCTCTTTCTCTCTCCTCTCTTATCTCACTCCATTTTTTTGCCCCTCTCCAATTTTCCGCATCCACACTTCCTCAACTCCAAAAAACCAAACCCCAAACATCCAAGATTAGGGTTTCATCAAAGTAATGTGATTCATCATTCATTCACCGAACCAAACGACGGTTATTTTTTTTCTTCTTTTTCTTTTTCAATCTTTTTTTTTTGAATCCAATGGCTGAGAAGAGATTCGGTGTGATAGGTTACGCCTTAGCACCAAAGAAACAAAACAGCTTCATCCGCGACTCACTATTAACGCTTGCGAAATCACGCGGGATCGAACTCGTCCGAGTCGACTCAAACGTTTCTTTAGCAGATCAAGGTCCGTTCGATTGCGTCCTCCACAAACTCTACGGCGACGATTGGAAACGCCAGCTTCAAGATTTCAAAACAAAAAACCCTAATGCGGTTATTCTTGATGCGCCCGAAGCAATCGAGAGGCTACACAACAGAATTTCAATGCTTCAGGTTGTTTCGGAGCTTAGGGTCGACGACCGAACTGAGACGTTCGGGATCCCGAAGCAGATTGTTATTTACGACAAAGAAACGCTTTCCGACGGCCAAGCATCGGAGAGTTTAAAGTTTCCGGTAATAGCGAAACCGTTAGTTGCCGACGGTAGCGCGAAATCGCATAAAATGGCTTTGGTTTTTAGCCACGGCGCGCTGAATAAGCTGAAGCCGCCGATCGTTTTACAGGAATTCGTTAACCACGGCGGCGTGATTTTCAAAGTGTATGTCGTCGGGGAGCACGTTAGATGCGTGAAGAGGAAATCTCTCCCTGATGTTTCTGAGGAAAAAGCGCTCGGCGTTTCGGAGGATTTGTTGTCGTTTTCGCAGGTTTCGAATCTGGCTAACCGTGATAGTGTCGACGACGAAGATAAGTATTATCAGATGATGAATTTTGATGATGCTACCGAGTTGCCGCCGCAGGCTTTTATTGTTGATATTGCTAGTGGTTTGAGGCGGGCTATGAAGCTGAATCTTTTCAATTTCGATGTGATTCGCGATTCTAGACATGGGAATCGGTACCTTATTATTGATATTAATTACTTCCCGGGGTATGCTAAAATGCCTGGTTATGAAACCGTTTTGACAGATTTTTTCTGTGATTTAATGAACAATAACCAGGTAGATGAAAATGTGGAAGAAAAGGGTAATGTGAAAAAGATTGTAACTGGTGATGGGGGTGAAGAAAAAGATGAATCTGTTTAAAAAATGACTGTGTTGTTGAAGTTGAACCATTGTGTTTGTTTGTTGGTGGCTTTTGGGTAACCAGAAATTCTCCGAATTGGGGTTGAAGAATTGCAGTTTAGGTAGAAGTTTGGGTACAGTGGTGAAAAAACAAGACTTTAGGGTTGTTTTTGTGGGTTAGTTTTTTTTAACTTGTTAACAACATGTATATTCGCTTCCACCATTGCTTTGGAGATAGGTACCTTTTTTTCAAACACCCTTATCAAGGTTTAGGAAAGTTGTATTTTGAGGATAAGTTCAGTATGGTAGAAACTGTTTTGCTTTGTGCTTTATTCCTTTATTCTCCAATTTGTTAAATTCTATTCTCATTTTGCAGATTTTTTGCTTTGATTGGTTTGATTACATTGATTCTATTTATGAGTTTCCTTTTCAGTTATTTATTCTAGGTTCGTTATATGGTATTATGCTGATGAATATTCCTTAAAGATATAATCAGAATAAAGTAGGAAGGATATAGGCTTTTCAGGCTGCCATTGCTTTCTCCTCCAGCTATTGAAACTCCTGAGTAAAGGAGAAAGATGCTTATAATATGGCAACTTGAGAAAACTCATTAATTATCTGTGCCAACACAGATTTAACTTTAATCAAGATACTTAATATTCACATGTGATTTATGATTTCACTCAATCATTGTAATTATGAGCATAATTAGTGTTTTTGTATTGACGGAAGCTCATGCACATATTTTTTTATGGGATTATGGATTATTACGAATGCAGCCATGCTGCTATTTATTATTTGATTATGAGCACCTTGACACATTCACTAACAAAAGCAATTATATAAGAAACTAGAAAACTCATACAAAACAGTCATTTTGGTTTGGATTCCAAATGCTTCATATTTGTATGCCCAATGATTGCATTGCTATTGAATTTACTAACTGATGTTCGCGTGTTTTGACCTTATTTATATAGCCCCTTGTATATTTCATATCTTCATTTTTATGGTACTCAAATAATCATATTTGGCTTCTGCAGAAGTGTTATTTGCAGTAATGCAGTTCTAACTTCTTTCTTCATATTTTGGTCAAAACATTTGTGTGCCTTAATTTGGGATCGTATATGCTGTTGTCAGCTGATCATTACAGTTAATATGTGCTGCCAAGAGATTTTAACATTTCCTTTGTTATATCTCCAAAAAAATGCTAATACATGCTCTGCATTAGAAGGTATGCCTTGTGTGTGAAGAATTTATAGCCCGGGTTTGTCTCATGTTTTGTCCAATAATATTTGACAGTGTTAACTAATGGCTTTTTTACAAGGCAGACACTTACTAGCATTGAATAATAATGATCAAATAATGATGCATGGGATATTAATTAGACCTGTTTGTTGCATACTTATGTTTTCGATTCTTGAAGTCTAATCCTAATCCAAATATGTGAATCACAAGACTTTTCTCTCACTGATTTTGGAGATTTTGCCAAGTGTCCTGTATAAGTGGTACTCCACTGTAATGCTTATATTAAGATAAAGTTATATTGGTATGTTTGGTAGGAAATCGGAAAACACAGATCTTTATGTGCAGTGTTGCCTTAGCACTCTAGTTGCAATTGTTACCTTCTGATGGGAAGGTTACGGGTTTAAGTCTTGAAACTAGTCTGTTGCAAAACGCATGGTAAGTGTGTATGGTATTAAGGGATTTGTAATGGATTTGATTTCCTTGATGAACCCTGCCATGGAAGAGTTTTATTGCATCAGATTGTCCTTGTCAATTTTTTTATCAGACCTTCCTCCAACGCTGACAGTTTATTTGGACCTCATTTTGAAAATTTGAAGTTGGTTGGAATTTATTTTATATTTATATAAGCACATTAGTCTACTGAATTTGATTGGTGCAAATTTCACTGCCAATTTTTTCTAATGTTTTATATTACTAGTTTTGTAAATCCTATAGTAGTAGTTGTTTAAAAGCTAGATTGAAATTCCTGTCTTGAATAGCTCAGGTACTTGTTTCCTAAATGTTTGTTTATTTTAATTTAAATTTTATAAACAAATCAATTAAGAAATGATCGAGAGACGGGTTTGGAGTGTTCTTTAAATGATAAGCAATTTTTTTCTTCCTGAAATGGTAAATGGCATTCAGGATTTATGCAGATTTGATTTATTCTCAAGTTTATGATGCATTTACTAGTGAGGTATATAAGTTGATTTAAAATTTATAGCAAAAGAAGTCAAGAAGATGCTTATGTTAGATTTTATTTATTTATGATAGAAAATCTTGTACCAAAAACAGAAAAAGCATTTCCAGGGCTTATATTTTGGGTAAAGCGGTGGTTGGTGAGTGCCATGTTGTCTTGTAAGTTTGTGAAAAAAAGCTAATGTGGATAAGAAAAATGTTCAACACAACACTTAATTGGCCATGTTAATTAGCAAAGTCACCAAAAACATTTTTCCTTCAAAATTACCAAGGTCATTTGATTTTGTTCGCTTTGTACACTCTTCACAGTACTATCATCTATATCAACATATTTTAATCTTAGTATATACTGGATAAAGCTAGGTTAGTTGCCAAACTTTTCCGCTAAAAATGCAAAATATTATTTTTGTAATTATCTAAATTACCATTTGTATCATTGACTCATTCGTAGTATCTCCACGTATTTATTGGCCGTCTTTTATGTCACTTTAAGAATCTATTATTAACTCACATTTTTATAAATTACTTTTGAATATGCACTTAAAGTTCTTTCTCTTTTTAAGGTACCTAAATTATGTTACCTCACCTCAGTTTTTTAATGCACACTCAAAGTTGTCTCTTCACAAAACATCTAATTATGGCATTAATTGGATACACAAGATCTATAGTTTGCTCACTTTTCTAAGCAATTGGAGCAACGTATTATTAAATCAACATCATGCATAGCAATTGTATATCATGCAAAATGAGCTTATAATAAAGGTCAGAGTATTAAAAAGTGTGGTAGCAAGTATTAAAAAAGTGCTGATTATTTTTCTATTTCATCAATTATGCTCTTGTACATGTAGTTGTTGTTGTAGGCTAGCTAATTTGAAATAAGCTCCATCGGTGTTCTCTAAAAGACTTGAATGAGTGCCTTGCTCAATAATCTTTCCATCTTGCAAAACAGATATTTGATCTGCATTTTTTATTGTGGATAGCCTATGTGCCACTATAATTGTTGTTCTGTTTTGCATCAACTTGTCTAAAGCTTGCTGCACAATACTCTCGGATTCTACATCTAGTGCACTTGTGGCTTCATCCAACAGTAATATTTTGGGGTTTCTTAGAATAGCTCTTGCAATGGCTACCCTTTGTTTTTGGCCACCAGATAGTTGAACTCCTCTCTCACCTGTTTTGGTTGAGTACCCTTGAGGAAGAGCACTGATGAAATTATGAGCATTGGCTAGTTTAGCTGCTTCAATCACTTCTGATTCAGAGGCTTCTTCTTTTCCATATAGAATGTTTTTGAAAATTGTTGTTGCGAAAAGAGCTGGTTCTTGTTGCACTAGACCAATATGCTTCCTTAGGGATTTCAAGTTAATCTCCTTGATGTCTTTTCCTGTAAGCATTTGATGAGCCATTGATAAATGAATATTACATTTATGGTATCATAGTTCTAAATTGCAGACTGCAACAACAATTGCGATAATATAAAGATTTTAGAGATCTCTACAATGACATCACAACCATATTTGTGGCCCATTGGTTGTATATATCCTCATTTTTCTGCAATATCAAGGTCACAGTGTAACCGCATTTGCGACTGCAATTTAGAACCATGATGGTGACTAGTAGCTAATTTACATTTTACACACATGTCTAACCTTGAGCATTTTACTTATTGAAAAATTATCCTAGATTGGTATATTTATCGTGTACTAATGATGGAATAAAAGAAGTTAAGGCATAAGTTGTTAAAGTACATTACCATCAATCATCACCTTCCCAGATGTTGGATCATAGAATCTAAGTATAAGGGATATTATTGAGCTTTTACCAGAACCACTATGTCCTACCAAGGCAAAACTCTTCCCTGAAGGCACTGTTAGATTGAAATCATTAAAAATAACAATGTTTGGTCTTGAAGGATAGCTAAAATTGATCCTTCTTAGCTTAATTGTTCCTTCCACTGTCTTCAACTCTTCTCCAACACCATGTATTATTCCTGATTTTCTGTCTATCACTTCAAAAATTGATGAAACCATCTGATTCCCTTTCAAAAGGTCTGGTGCTAGTGCCAAAGTCTCCCCCATAGCCAATGCTGTTACTATTAAAACCATGAATGACTTCATGATTGATTTAAAGCCAGAAAGCTCTTTTTCAATCAAGACTGATCCATACCTGCAAAACATATATACCTCGGTAAAAATGCAACCTTTTCTGGACTTGACATTTATTCGTATTTTTGAGTTGCGGTTTGCAATTGCAATTGCTGTATAAAAGTTTACAGCCTAACTGCAATTGCAACTGCAAACTGAATTGAAATCATTTATCCTTGAAGATAGTAAATGGACAAGGAAGGTGGGACTTGTACCACAAGGCTAGGCCATAAGATGAGAAAATAAAGAATTGTGAAATGCCATAAAATATGCCAGCAATTTGGCCTCTTTTGAATGAACGCTTAGAAGGCTCAACAAGCTCATTAACATAAAGGTCAATAACTTTTTCTTCTGCACAAAATGCAGCCACTGTCCTTATATTACTGATTGCCTCCCCAGCCAACATGTTTGCTTTTAGATATGCTTTGCTTAGGTTGCCACCAAAGCCTTGCATGAAAAGTTTCTGAAATAAATCATGCCAGGAAGCTAGTAAGACCAACAAAAAAAAAAGAATTTTTTAAAGGTTAAATATGTTTTTAATCCCTATAAAATTTTATTTATTGTTTTAAGTCCTTATATTCTCTTTTTAGACCCAACAAATTACAAAGTTTGAAACTAAAGACATGCAATTTTGTAATTTGTAGGGACTGAAAAGTTGGTCCAGAAACTTAAAACAAAATTAGAGATAATTATAAGGTTTAAAAGTATATTTAACTCATTTTCTAATATCTTGATGTTGAAATGATGTGAAAGAGGAAATCACCTCACTAATGTGACCACTAATTATCAAAGGATATGTAGCCAAGACAACAAGTGTTATCCTCCAATTTAAAATGAAAGCAATAATAAATGAAGTAACAACTAAACCAACATTCTGCATGAGAATTGTAGAACGGTCAACCACTATAGTTTTTAACAAAGTAGCATCAGTCTCTAAACGTGATGAAAGCATAGAACTTGTGTTTCTTGTATCATCAAACCAACTGATTTCATTCTTCAAAATAGCTGCATGTTACGTAAATATATGAAATTAAGTTAAAGATCATCAAGAGAAATCATCAAGCTCTACAATGTGTTGATGAACACTTGCAAGAGCATAATGCATCTTTATAACCAAATTCATTACATGAAAATGTAATGTTCAATAAAATGGATCTTTATTAGTTAATTCAAATAGAATACTAAGTAACACAAGATTTTTGCACGAAAAAGTACAAAACAATACGTGCCACCTTCCACTTTCTTCTCGATCGTAACATTTAATTAACATTTCTCTTATTTCAATACTTAAAAATGTTAAATAAATTGTCTGTTTATAAAATAGGTGTGTTCACGGTGAACTCATACTTAAATCATCTGAAATTTTAACATGGATCTACAATGTTCCTTGAAAGTAAAACTTTACAACACTCCTCATACTCACTGTTGAGATGATGACATGATTAATGAGACTAAAAAAACGAATATAAATAAATTTTATGACACACGGTCGTTTTTTCTTTCTTTTGTCAAACAAGAATCAATCAAAACACCGGCTTAATCACGATGATAAAGAGGACAATGAGTTGTTTCTTCAAAAAGTGACACTTGCCAAATTAGAATTTCAAACATTTTTAAGTAACAGTCCACTGTAGTTATGATAAAAAATCAGCTGTCCAAAATATAAAATGAAACATGTCATAAGATAACAAACACACAAGTGTAATTAATAACAGGTTAAACATAATTACCAGAAAACATAATTTCCCTGACACGAAGTGTAAGTCTCTCTCCCATGATTCCAAAAGAAAGATGTTCAATGGAATATGCAGTGATAGCTATAATTGCTGCTCCACAGAAAAGAAAAGCAATTTTTTTCACTTCATGTTGTGTGTTATGCCAGTCCATATAATAAGAAACAAGAGCATGAGAGATTCCAAGAGCAAAAAGTGGCATAAGAGCGCCAGTAATGAAAGCAGATAAAGTTCCAAATACTCCATAAGACCAATAAGGGCCAATCATGGAATATAATCTTGTTAATGAGACATGCTTTGATTTTTCAACACTTCTTGCTTCATCACCATATGCATGGCTAGTAGATTCTATATCAGAACGAAAACTACTACCAATAGTTGCTGTATTGGATATTTCTACTGAGTTCTTTATGCTACAATTAAAAATATATGTATATATGAGTGTTATACCATATATATAAGCTTGAATTTACTATATCATAACTTATGTTATTCACTTGAACATGCATAGATGTTAAATTAATAAACGTCACATTTTTCAATAACCATCGATGCCTAAAATGGAGTATTGGAATTTATTGAAATGTAAATAAGAGATATAAATATGAGTTATGAAATCAGTGTGTTTCAAATGCAAATGCAAGTTGTGGACCTTGTTATAAATACAAAGATTTATTGCATTAAGTTTCATTATTTTGCATTAACTATGTTTAAATACCATATATTGATAAGGTGCAGTAATTTTAGTAAGGCCGTGACTGCAATTTGGATCATATCAGCCATATTTGACGACGATTCTGCTCTATATCAAGAACCATGATGCAATTACAACTTTGATTTAAGAAAAATGTGGTTGTGTTTGTACGCATTAAACATTGATATTACGAAAAAATGAGGACAAATGCGGCCGAAGCAGAGATCTCTCAAATCTTTATATTGTGGTTGTAACTGCATACTACAATTGCAGACTGTAATTTAAAACTATCATGTTAGTTGCAAATATGGATGAGAATGAAGCACCTTGACAATTGTCCTACACAAGGATCTGGAGAAGGGTGACCTTGAACAAGAGATGCATAAACACTATTTGGATTGGAAATAAGCTCCACATGATTTCCAATTTCCACAACATTCCCTCCTTCAACAACAACTATTATATCTGCATTCCTAATGGTAGAAAGTCTATGTGCAACTATCACAGTTGTTCTACCAATCATGACACGATCAAGAGCCTCTTGTACACATTTCTCAGACTCTGCATCAAGAGCACTAGTTGCTTCATCTAGTAAAAGGATTGATGGATTCTTAACTATAGCACGAGATATTGCGATCCTTTGTTTTTGTCCCCCTGATAATTGTATCCCTCTTTCACCAACCTGCAAAATAAATTTAGTATTAACTTATGAAGTAAAATCATCGATTAAAATTTATGTTTTGAACTATGAAACCTATTTTTCATAACTTTTTATGTAAAATACACACTTGTTAGCCACAATATTGTGTATAGTTTTGATGTTCACTTGTCCTCATAGTTCTACGTTGCAGTCTCTGCAACTGCAATTATAGTCAAATATAAAAAAATTTGAGGTCTTTACAATAGTATAAAAACTATAGTTGTGGCTGCATCATGTCACATTTGGCTACAACAATTTAGAACCATGCTTGTATAGACAGGGGCCAACAAAATAATTGTTGGAAACATGACATCTCACACATGACCAGGGTTTTAAATAGCGGCCAAATATGAGTCATATAATCATAAGTAGGATCATGATATGGACGCAAGACATCATAAACCTTGACGACACTTCCACAGTTGCAATCGCAAACTACTTTTCCCACATGATTAAGAAATTAAGAAACTTATGTTAAAATGTAGTAGATGCATTATTACCTGAGTATCTAATCCATCAGGAAGATTCTTGATGAAAGACATGGCATCAGAAAGTTCCAAAGCACTATTTAGTTCTTCAACTGTTGCATCATTTTTACCATACAATATATTCTCTCTTATGCTAGTAGCAAAAAGTGCAGGCTCTTGATTAACTAGTCCAATTTGATGTCTTAGCCATTTTATATCAAGTTCTTTTATATCATTCCTATCCAATAGAATTTGACCAGAAAGTGGTTCATAAAAACGTTCAATCAATGATATAATTGTGCTTTTTCCTGAACCACTCCCTCCTACAAGAGCCAAAACTTTACCTGAAGGAATATCAAGACTAAGATTGTTGAAGATAACAACATCGGGGCGAGACGGATAACTGAAACAAACATTGATAAGTTGAATGTGACCATCTAGTTTAATTAATTTCCGACCGATATTTGAGCTGTTTTTGCTAACTGTGTCCCTCTTTATCATCTCAAAAATGGGATAAGCTGCTGCCTTTGCTCTGATAAATGCAGAAATGTCTGGTGCTGCCTGTCCAAGTGACCTGAGAAGTGAGAAGCAAAAGATTATTGATAATGAGTTAGAAAAATGATATGCACACAAAGAAATGCATGCTAACTTTAATCTTGTAACAAAGAGCATACAAAAAAAGGCTTACAGGCCAGAAATGACGACATTGAGCATAGTAGTGAAAGCCAGTCCACCATTGGCAATGTTTTTGTGAACAATAATGCTGGTGAACCAAACAAGAAGAGCCCATGATAGAAAAAGGACACAATGCATAGAGCCTAATCCTAGGCCCTTTGCTAAACCTGCTTTTCGACCATTCTTATATGTGTTCCTCAAAGCTACTTTGTATGATATCACTGCTCTTTCCTCTCCTCCAAATGCTTGTACAGTTCTTACATTTCCTATAGCCTTATTATATCCGCCAAGAGTATAATAATTATTTAGTAATAGTTCTTTGCATAAACAGACTTTAGTCATAAGCACAAAAGTAATACAAACTAGAATATAACTGGCGCTTCGTGGGTGTAATTTATAAAAAAATTTAAATGTAAATTTCTAAAAAATTTAAAAGTGATATTTTTGAAGTATAAAATATGTTAATTTGATCAGAAAAAAGTTTTAATATGTATAAGTTTTTTAATTAATAAGAATAATGGTTGTATAAAAAAAATAGAAAGAAAATAATTAAAAAGTTTGTAATAAATGAGCGACTTTAGTATATGATTAAAAATATGAGTGATTGTTTTTGTGCGTAATTGAAAATATTAAAATAAAATATAAGTGATTTTCACTCTAAAAATATTATTAATAAAAGATGAATGATTGTTCGTATATATTTTGTTTTGTTTTAAAAATTCAATCATTATAAAATACTTTATTTCTATAAAAAAAATATAATATATATTTTACAAGTATTGATTTGAGATATATCTGGAAGTA
>JBBPBT010000623.1:4202666-4227007 GCA_037974875.1 Cicer bijugum
CTTAAAATAATCTTATATTTAAATAATGGAGTTAATATAAAAAAATTGTATTTTATATTGAGAAAATGAATGGTTGAATAATTTGAAGTTGATAAAGTACATTTAGAGAAAAATTATTTTTTTATTTACAAACGGACTTAAGCTTGCATATAAATTGATTTTGATGTAATTGATTTTAGTTGAAAGTGAGTTAAACAAAAACTAATTTATATTTGAATATATTAAGATGAAAGTGATTCTTGTCGAATCATTTTGTTTGAATAGTCTACATCAAAATTAATTTTCAACATACAATTACCAAAATGAGTTATAATATGTGTAGTTAAAATTAGATAACATTTCTATGTAGCATTATTAAATTTAATCATTTATAAATTATTAAAAAAAATTTAATCGATAGTATTAGAATTTTTTAATGCTCTATTAATTACTAAATTTAAATAAGAAGTTTAAACTTACTCTAAACTATTTAATTTAATATAACATCATTCTATATTTAAAACTTATCTTAATATAATTTTTAAAGTTTAAGTTTACATAGAAAAGAAAAAAAAACCCAGGTCTTCAATTTCTTAAAATAAAAATCAATACAAATGGTATCTAATGACCATAAAAAAACACGAGCCTTTGGAGCCCATTGACCCGAAACATCTTCTCTAACCAAACATAGCCTTAGACTTCATTTTTAGTGCCCTCCTTAAGTTTGTTATTCAAACCAAGTTTGGTATTTACACTTTTTCATTCTCATTTTATTGTTGGACAAGTTTCATTTACCATTATATCATATTCCTCTTATATTAAATTATAAGAAGTCATACGATTTTTTTGGTAATTACACATTCCAAAGAATTTTTTGAGTATCATTCAAATAAATTACATTATAAATAATTTTGAACAAATTTATTTTAATCAAACTTAATTTTTTGAAATGAAGTTTAATCAAAAGAAATTTTGTAACATATTATGAGTCATGATTTATGTGCTTTTAAAGTTGTGTTAACACCAGAAAGTGGTTCGTTGGATCATATATTGGACACGTTTGATTATATTTGCATCAACATAATTAAAATCGACTGATGCATATTTACTGACAGTTGAATACATAAAAGGGTGGGCGAATGATGTTTAAATTGTTTGACAACTTAATGTGACTACAACGAGATGGGCTCGTAGTATAATTGAATACGAGTCCAAAAGACTATAACATGTTTTCTACTTGTCACCCCATCTCTACATATCCAATATATGTGAAAATATAATTTTTTTTCTTTTAATTATATATAAAAATTTGAAACTTGTTTACCTGCCACTTTTTACTCACTCTTTTGAAAATTTAATAAATACCTAACAATTTGGGTAAGTTTTTTTTTTTTTTTTAATGTTTCAAACTTCCGAAACGTAATTTTTAAAAAAATTTAAATATTTTTAAAATTTTCTAAGGAGCTTAAACTTTTGAAATAAGAAATTTTTAGGAATTTCAAATCACTCAAACAATATGAAATGCTCGAAGTAGGATAAAGTCAGGAATTTTGAAACTTCCAAACAATATGAAACTTTTGAAATATGAAAAACTTTCAAACATTTCAAATATTAAAACATTTGAAGGTTTTGAAACATTCGAAATGTTTGAAAAAATTTAAATTTTTATTTAAATTATTGATATGATGATTAATATGTTAACTTAATTTTATGGTGTATGTGCCTAGAACAAGATGTGCGAACAGATAAATTATTCATACTATCCCCAGCAACAGAGGCGATAGAGGTGATGTAGCCGATAAAGTTCCACCCACAACATCATATCGACAAATGAATGAAGCAAACCGTCCACCTCCCCAGCATCGTCGTACACATGGTTTTAGGTCTCATGACCTTGGCAATGATGTTCAGGAGCCTGAACAAATGGATTGCGAGAAAGTTGAAGAGCAGTACGTCGAAGAGCAGGTTCAACAACCTAGATTCCCTTGAGGGCCATTGGTGTTGAAACAATATGAACACCATGTGGCTCGTATAATATGGGAAGAAGAGGTTTTAATTAATTATGTTGTTAATTAAGAATAAGTATATATTATATTTAGTACATTTTTGTAAAGAAATTTAGTACATGATTTTATTGTTATATTTTTTAATTACTCGTAGGATCGTGGTTCGTTGAAGGTGATCACACATAGCTTGAAATAAAAGAAGTTTGTTGACGTACATATACCAGGTATTGTACAACATTAGATTCAAAAATCTAGGTTGGTACATTTGTCTTCAATTTATTTGATGATGGCTGATGTTGGTCTCATATATGCATTTGTAGAAAGATGGCATAGAGAGACCAACTTGTTTCATATGTCATTTGGAGATATGACGATCACAATGGACGGCGTCACGACTCTTCTTCACATTCCTCCTTATGGTAATTAAGTTCTTAGATGTACCAATAAATATGAACACTAATAAGGTTGTGATTATTACACATGAGCAGTTGGGAGCAACCTTAGAGGATGAAGTTGCAAAGATAAATTATAAAAAAATAAGCACAATATAGACTACAGTGGTTGCATGATTTATATAAACATCACATTCAAACTAACATGTTTGAGTGTATTGCTAGAACGTACCTCTTGCATTCAATTGGAAACACTATTTTCGCCCGCAAGGCTCACACTCGTGTGGAGGTGAAATATATTAGTTTTGTTTATTATTTTAGATCATTTGTCGGGACTATGCATGAGATATCGTTGCATTGGTTGTGTTATATGACAACATGAGAGATAGATTTGTTCATGACACTAGACAGTTGGGAGGATATATGACCTTATTATAGGTCTATGATTAATAATAAGTTGTGTTATTCATTTATTGAGTTGTATTTTTAATCTACTAAATTATCTTTTATTTTTGGTACAATGCTAGATTTACGAGCATTATCCTAACATATGTAAGCGGAGCGATAGTGGAATGATTCTTGCGCATATTCCAAGAGCATGTGGATGTACTACAAAACACGTTGTTGAAATTGGACTGCAAACATATCAGTGAAGACTTGATGCTATTTTGCTTGAGGATGTACTTTTAACACCCTACGATGGTGACCGAACTAATCATCATTTTGAAGCAACATCAATGTTCTTCAACTACCTTCATTGGGGGTGAAGTTTCTATCACATATCTACCGTAGCGATGTCTTCGACATTTGGTTGCATTCAGTGCATTTCGAAAGACGTTCCTCATTGGGAGTGGAAAAATACTATGAGAGCATAACGATCTTTCGGAGTCTATCTCCTCTAGTGATGTTTCTTGGTGAGGTCTCTACGGACTATTACGCCTGATACTTAAATAGTTCACATCCTTTAATCATCCTTGATACCCCACCTAATAATCCACCTACTATTGCGCATGTTCCATCATCTTCTGGACAAGTTGATCCGTCTTCGACACATGACCGTAAAGCATATGAGCTTTTACGTAGGGCTATACGGATGGTAAATCCAATGGGTAAAGTTCATGAAATATTAAGTGAGCTAATTCGCATGTTCTCGGGAGACCATTAATAGATTGTGTTAAGTATGATAAATATATTTTGTATTATCAATAGTTTGTATCATGAAATTATATTCTAATATGAATTTTCAAACATCAATACTTCAATTCTATTCTATAAGTAAATGATTAAAAGTTTAACTCTAACTCAATACCAAAAAAGAGGCAACAAAGCTTCACACATACAACTTCATTTAAGGAAATACAATGGTTTCAAAACTTCACACATATATACTAACCTTCATTTAATGAATTACGAGATGATTTAATAAATTTTAGATTTGTGTTCCCAATACTTAAGATGTCATGCATAAGCTTTTTCCCATGTTTTCACACAATCACTACAAAAGTATCTCAATTTCTAAGAACAATAAAATATTGAACATTAGTTTATCTGAGCAACAAAATATTAACTACTAATTTACTATTAAACAATATTATCAATCATAAATTTTACATGTATCCAATGATTTTCATTGAGAAATTCAATTGCTATTAATGAATTAAGAGAATAATGTCATATTTAAATGACGAGACTATGACAATAAAACAACATTATATCTTGTCGCTATCACGTAACCCAAATTTGGTATAGTCATCCACTTATCTTTTTCTTGGGCACCAAAATTAGAAATCTTCAATGAGTTTCGCGTTGTTTCAACGCTATCATCAAAAACGTTGGAATAAAGATATTGATATAGATTTAATCTCTCTATCTAAATGTGTTTGAACTAAAAGTCAAGATTCTTTTGTCCAAATTCAAGCAATGGTAGTCGATATCTATTTGTTTTGTATGTGCTATCACATATCGAAACAAAATAAAACATGTTCAAAAACTTTATACAATCAGGATACGTCTAAAATATATCTCTTAGAACATATGAATCCTCATGTCTTCTTGTCCAATACACACAACTTTCATTTTGTTTTAACTTCAATAGATATTGTACTTCTACGTATGAACTTTTCAAAGATGACCGATAAGTACTCATTGCTTTATATGATTGAGCGGAAACTGTGAGATAATCTTTATTTCTTTGTTTCAAAGCATTCAAAATGAATCTTGGTGCAAGCTTATACTTTGTCATTTC
Organism: Cicer bijugum; assembly: GCA_037974875.1. Classification (NCBI taxonomy): domain Eukaryota; kingdom Viridiplantae; phylum Streptophyta; class Magnoliopsida; order Fabales; family Fabaceae; genus Cicer; species Cicer bijugum. Next base: position 4,207,289 of record JBBPBT010000623.1, read on the forward strand.
ATTAACAAATTTTCTCTCATTTTCATTTAAACGCCCCAAATATGAATGATCGTCTAAAATATCCGCTAAATCACAATTGTGTGTTCCACAACAAACACTAATTTTCCATCATTCACCGGTATTCAACGGTATACATCTGAGTTTGAATGGACAATTTTCCTTCACTACTTGAAAAACTCGTTTTAGCTGCCATATTTAGTGTTGGCCCTCGACTCCGACACTAGTTACAATCGGTCAAGCACACACTAGTATGCTAAATATATTGTGTTTTTATTAATCATTAGTGTCGGTTTAAGTTTGCGCTAAGTAAAATATGGCAGCCACTTGTTTATTTTTTTATTTCAGTCACCATTTTAACATCGGATTGGCCGACATTACATTGTCTAATTTGTAAAATTAATTTTTTTTTCTGATTTGAAAAATTAAATATATTTTTCGCTATTATCCCTTACCCTCTTTTTCCTTAACCTTTGCTTCATTTTTTCCTAACTCTTGCCCTCCTTGTCTTCGTCGTTGACCCCTTGTAACTTTCACCCTCCCACCCCATCGTCGACCCCCTGCCACTTTCACCTTCTCGTCACATCATTGTTTCCCCACATCACACTCACTCTCACCGCCTCACCCTCATTCTCGTCTGTCAGTCTAACCTTCACTGTCGTTCGCTCATCTCTCCGCCTCACTCTCGCCCCTTAAATTTATTTTGGCTTTCGTTCTCAGGCTCACTCTCACTATAGTCAATTCTCAATGTAATTGTAACTTTAACCATCTTTTTTGTTTGTGTTCACTTTTGGTTTAAGGTTTGGTTTTGATACTAATATTTGATTTTATCATATTATTATAGGTACTGATGCAGATTTATTCAGCCACTAATTGATTTCTCTACAAAATACAAATAAATGGTTAGTGTTTTATTGGATTTTTTTTGTTTTGTTACGGTTGCTACAATAACTTAGCATCAACTTATATGTTAAAATTTTCTTTTATGTTATTTATTTTTGTATGCTTGTTTTGATTACTAGTAGCTTCATGGTTTATTCATGAATGTTTGCATTGTCCATTCAAGTGCAGGAATTAATTTGGGAACATTACCTATTCATGAATTATGGTTCATGTTGTTTATTTTTATGTATGTTGTTGCACTGTTGGATACATTTGCTTATTATTATTATTATTATTATTATTATTATTATTATTATTATTATTATTATTATTATTATTATTATTATTTTCTTATTCTACTATTGTTTACAAATCAGGTTTATTGAATTTTATGATAATATTTTACTTTTTTAATTTTTTTCTCAAAATCATATTGTATTTGTCTTCATTTGTCTTTTCGTAATTTTTATGATTCTTGAATCATTATTTCCCTTGCAACTTGAACCAGTTGTGATTTGAAATTTGATTTTATGACTCATTCATTATAGTATGTATGGTTTCCATTTTTTTTTTTTTGTGCTAAATGTGATGTTGCAAGAACAACAACTCCATGGGGTTTTGAGAAGTACTGATACCAATTGAGAGAACTAACATAAACTTTCCTTAGGAGCATTGTGATTAGAACAAATCATAATATATATAAAAATATATTTTTCCCACATAGACAAATTGTCTTTCAAGTTCTGAGTTTCCTCAATTGTTTTTCCTAGAACGATTGATACCAACATTTTCTTGATCAATTTCATAATGATTTTCTATTTTCATGAAGTGTTGCTTTTAAAAAATTGGACAAACTAGTAGAGCCTTAGTAATACAAGTGACAGGGTTGAACTTCAATTGTACATAATTGTGACGCCCAAATCTGCATTTTAACTAGGATCAGTTTGTTTGGTTGATATTTATATTCAATTTTATTTGAATATCAATTGTAATCTAAATAGTTTCCGTTTAACATTCAAATACCTTAGATTACATATTTAGCCTAGCCTAACAGTTTTTTTATTGCTTCAGTAGCTTAGCTTATGTATGTGCAACCTTTTTGGTTGGTTTATAAGTTTGGTCGTTGCAAAATGGTTTAGCATTCTTATGTGGTTTGAAAACCAGCATTGTAATGCACCCACAAAGATGTTTTACCTATCAAAACCGATAATGTATAAAATGTTGCAAAAAAAATACTACAAATCTTTCACAATCTCTGTGTGACAAGATCATGGCAGCAACTTTGGTTTTCAGAGTTTTTTCTCTTTTGCACTATGATAAAAATATTCAGATATTGATTTTTCATTACAGGTCTTCTCCTCTTCATCTTGCTTCTTGAACCAAAGATTTTTCAATTAAAATTTGGAATGTGTTTGATTGAGCCTCACAATATTCATTGGTTACATGTGAGGATTTATATCTTATCCTTTGTGAGCATTCAATTGATTGGAAGATTCATGCTGTGAGTTTTTCTTTTTAGCAAAAAATTGAAATTTTTTGGGTCATGATTTCAATATGTCCTGCATAATTAGAGAAAACTTCATATTGAATATCATTTGAAAGATAGTATTGTTCTATAGGACATGCCGAATATTTTACATGGAAATAGGCTATTAGTTGAACAAGTTATAATGAGGATAAAAGATATATAGCACTTGATGATTATAATTGATTCATGCTACATTTTAAATTTTTTTCTCTTATTTGCTTTTAGAATCTTGAGAAGACGAAATTATGATGTGATAAGTTAATGCAATTTATTTCATGTACGGTAGTTGAAAAATAATAGCAGTTTATCACTTTTTAGATCTAAAATGAGAAATTGCATGCTTAAATAATTTCATATTACTTGATTCATTTTCACACTTTTTCTAGGAGGGATGGGTTTTATGTTTCTGCTTTGAATTTGAGGTTTGAGAATGTGTTAGTGTTTCTGTCTGCAGCAGGTACTCTTGTGTTAGGGATTTTAATTGAAGGGTAAGGATTATCTAGTATAAATAGAGGTAGTTATGGAGTTATAGAGAAGATAATCATTGATAATTTATAAGGTTTAGTGAATAGAGTAATGACTCTATTGTAGAAGGGGAAATCCTTGGAAGAGATATCACTCTATTTCTCTGAAAGTAATTTAAACAATAAAATATAATAAAAGCACATGAAAATTTTGTCGAATTAAAAACTTTCGAAGTATAAAGGTCACTTAATCAACTGTTAAAAAAATGATCAAACGAAACAACAACCTCTTGACGGGTTAACAACCATCCTTTCCATGTTATTCTATGATTCTTGTTTTGAGTTTTAGTCTTCCTATAAAAACATTGACAATATAATAGCTACCAAGAGGACTATTGGTTGTTAATGTTGTATTTGGAATGAAAGAGTTATATTGTAGAGTAAGATTACTCGTTTTGTTGACCGTAACGTCGGCATGATCGACACTATATTATAAATAAAGTTAAATTTTATTTAATTGTTCACTTTTTTAGTTGATTGTAGCGTCGATGGCACTGACGCTAACTGTTTGTTGATACCAACTTGTTGACTTTAGCATCGGCCATTTGACGCAATCGAATTTTTTCAAATGATGTGTCAACGAATATAAACTAGTGTCGGATGTTCTACTTTTGTTGGTAGCATCAGATGGCATTAGGTCGACATTATGTATTATATTTGATCATTTTAGCGTCGAATATAAACAACGTTAGTGTCAGCTTTTTGCCTATAAGCGTGGACTTTTGGCTGACGCTAAACATCAGTTTTCCTAGTAGTGCTTGTGATAATAAGTTACTGTTGATTTTGATTTTGATTTATATCTTCCATCTCTTTCGCATCCCAAAATTAATTTGTCTTTTCTTTCTCAATTTCTGGATGTTATATCAAATCTAATGGTAACAATTATTATTTCATTTTGTCTTCCAATAGTTTTTCTCCATTCAAATACAACTTCTCGAGAGTAAAATATCTACAAAATACATTTCAAATAAAACATCAATATATGCGTATATATACATTATAACCCAAACTTGTAATATTAATTATCATAAAGATTACCTGATCTATAGAATCTACGTCGGTGTAGCAGAAAATTCACCCTCAACTCTACTCATACATGATTTAAAAAATATACTAAATTTAATTAATACTTATATTATAAATACAATATGCAAAATAAAAAATTTAATTATTTCCAAATAAAGTTATATAACATTTCGAAACTTTCAAGAAAAATGAAAATTTCAAAACCTTCAAAATTTTCTAAATTTTCAAAATGTATAATCCTTATTTCAAAATTTTAGTGTTTAAAAAATTTTAAAATTTGCGTATTTCGAAAATTTGAAACTTCTGAAATTATCAATTTTAAAACTTTTTAAATGTTAAAAGTTCAAAAACTTTTTTAAATGTGGAAAGTTCAAAAACTTTTTACATTTCAAAATTTTCAAATTACATAAAAGTTTCAAAAATTAATTCACTTATTAGTTCAAAAGTTTTACAATCAAATCAAAGTTTTGGAAACTGCGAAAAATTGGTTGTTAAATTTTTGAATATGTGGAGGTGAAAAAGTGGCAAGTAAAAAAAATTTCAAATTAAAATATCATATGTCCACTTTATTAGATTTTGGGACGAAATTAAATGCGGCTATTAAGACGGAAAATAAAGATAGAAGTTAAGGTCAATAAGAAAGTTTGTGAGTTTATAAGTAAAAAATGTCGTTGGACATTTACTCTCTTAAAGATAGAGAGATGGAAGACATCGTCCATTGAAAATAAGTTAACTTTAATGGTAGGTTTTTTTCCACGATAAAATAATGCTACCATAATATAAACTTTTTTTATTAGAAGAAGTACGACAAAAGTTGTAGATTTATCATTGGATACTCAGGTGAGAAAATTGATGAAAAAATATGCAATAAAAGTTGTTAGTTTATATAGTTATATAAAGTGATATAAGTTTTAATAGGTAAGAATGAGATAAGAAAAATATGAATCATGTGTTAAAACAAACTACTTTATCTGTCGATATGTCACGGACGAATTTTAAAAACTATTCAATGAGGGGCCGATATATGATTATATATATTATTCTTGAGAAATTATTAAACATTTTAATTTTTTCATCTCACAAATTAATGACACACTTTTATTTTATACATAAATTAATTACATAATATAATTGGAAAGAAAATAATTAATATCACATTGAAAATTACATCTGATATTTATTTTGAGACATGTTTTTGTAAATATATCACTTAGTGTAATACAGAGAGTATATTTTTTTATAAAAAATAAAAAATAAAATAAAATAAAAACACAATTTTAGAAAATTGTTGTAAAAATCATATTTCATTTTTTAAACTAAATAAACTACATGTATATATAAATAATATTCAAGGGAGAGAGGGGCTGAGGCCGATACTCGCTCCTGGGACTAATTCAATCAAGTAGTTGAACTTTTGGGTCACACTAAAACACTCACATTAAATATGGACTATAAAATTGGTGTCTAAATTAAGTCCTATATAGTTTGCTTGCTTTTCGTATCAGTCCATATGTTTAATTTATAATTAAAATTATTTTGATTAAAATAAAATAAAAAAATACATATTAATATGTAATTATTTCAATTTTTCATTAACCAAATCACATAAAACAAAATAAATTGAGCTTAAACACATGTTTTAATACACTGAATTAAATTTAAAATTGTAATACAAATAATTTAGAATTAATATGTGGAAGTAGCAATAAAGATAAATTTCAACAAGTAACAAAAAATGAAAAATGACTATTCCTTTGTCAATAGCAAATATATATATAATTATTGTTTTAATAAATGTTTAATAGGTGCAAGTATATCTAGCTATATAAAAAATAAACATCAATAAATAAATGTTTAATAGATGCAAGTATATTTAGCTATATATCTAGCTATTTTCGATAATATTATTTGTGGAAATTTTTTAATCACAAATTATTGATATTTAATTGTTAATAGCAAAAAATTACAAACTACTAATATCTACATTGGTTATTTTTAAACTCAATAATACAGTATTTAAATTTAAATAAATATATTATTAATTGGGTCTTATATGGACTACCTCGAAATCCGTGATGAGCGTGGACTTATATTCGTAGACAATGTTAAAAAATTCCTATAATTTGGGGTTCAAAATTTAACATCCAAACCCTACAATTTTTAGGTAAATCTATTTTGACATTTTTATAAATAATTATAATTATATATAAATAATTATAATTAAAAATTATTTAAAATTACATAATTATTTAAAATTTATATAATATTTTAGTACAATCTAAATCATTCACTATGCTTTTTATAGACAAATAGAAGAAATAATATACTACTTCCGATAACAAATATTATCAAATCACAAATATAAGAAAAAACATTAATAGCAAAACTGAAATATTAGACATCTTTTTATATAAAAATCTTAGAATTTTTATTATATGTGTAAGATTTATGGGTCACATATGTAATTAATTAATTAATAAAGTATGTTAAAGTCATTATATAATTAGCCAATAAACTAGGGGTCAAATAATATATAATAGTTTATGGCTAAAGAGCATAATAGTTATGAAAATTAATAGTGTAGATACCAGGCGGTTTCTAATTTAATGAGGGGCTGAATTAGAAATACTGCAATTTGGGATATAACTAATAATAGTTATATATAGGAGTAGTGGTCCCCAAGGCAAACACAATAAGACTATTCAGTTTCACAAACCAAAAGGAGAAAACTCTCTGGTTCTCTCTATCCCCATCAAGAGAGCAAGGTCTTTAGGGTGTTTTGCTGAGGAAAATCACCCAACCAGTGGCTCTATCATCATTATCCCAGGATTTCATCAATGACAATTCCCACAGGTACGCTTTCACCTTTGGTTATTCATCATGTAATTAGCATGGATTGTTGAGCACAAAGTTATAGAGTTTTCCAACAATTAGTATCAGAGCCTACCATGTTTAATTCGTGATGAAATTCGATTATTGTCTTTGTTTAAGGATTCAATTTGGAAATTTTGACATGATTGAAAAATTAGGGTTTGTAATTTGGGAATTTTGACATGACTGAAAAATTAGGGTTTGTAATTTGGGAATTTGGATATATATATATTATGGAATCCATATTTTTTTTTGTTTCCGGTTAAATTTTTTTTTTGTTGATAATTATCATTTTTTTTTATAAAACAATAATTATCAAATACTAATGAAACACAGTTTATATTAGTGAACAATATTTTTTAAATATTGTTTTATTTGGATATAATAAATATATGTTCAAGTCAAGTTTGACATTTTGAATGAGTTAATTGAAACTTGACGTCGCCAAAGTGACCTCTCTTGTCTAAATTGCTCGTGAAGAATGTCAAATGGCTGTGTATATGTTTATTCATGCGGGTATTGATCGGCCCAAAGGAAGGTTAATATTTGGCAGAATTACATGTACACCTGCAATGATAAATGTGTGACAATTATTTGGTATACATGTGAGCAGTAAATCGGCCCAAAGGAAGGTTTATTGTTTGACATGTCTTATTGTCAATAGTTGATCGTTGCAACAAGAGTACCACTAGCAGTTGGTGTTACTGTCCAAAGACTTGACACCAATGGTACACTGGGTATCTGGAGATGGATTAAATTCCATGATTTGAACATATGTATTTATTTATTGATTTATTTTCCTATAATGTGAGTTTCCAAGTTTCGTTCTTTATTTAATTCAAAGCATCTATTGCTTCCATATCTGCAAATTTGAGTTTCATTCCTGTCCTTGATGGGACAAATTTTAAAGAATGGAAAGAGAACATTCTGATTGTTCTTGGGTGCATGGATCTAGACATTGCATTAAGAATTGATCACCCCCTACTCCTACGGACTCTAGTTCTTCTGAGAAAAAATTAGGGTATGAGAAATGGGATCGCTCAAATCGCATAAGTCTTATGATCATAAAGCGTGACATTCCTGAGATCTTTAGAGGTGCTGTCTCGGATGAGATAGTTACAGCTAAAAATTTCCTTCTTGAGATGGAAAAACGCTTTGAAAAAAGTGATAAGGCTGAAACAAGTTCTTTGCTTCATAATTTAATTTCCATGAAGTATCAAGGCAAGGGAAATATAAGAGAGCACATTATGATGATGTCCAACATTGCTTCTAAGCATAAAGAACTAAAGCTTGAGTTGTCAGATGACTTACTCATTCATTTAGTATTGTTGTCTCTTCCTTCGCAATTCAGTCAGTTTAAGGTGACTTATAATTGTCAAAAGGAGAAATGGACTCTTAATGAGCTCATTTCATTATGTGTGCAAGAAGAGGACAAGCTGAAGCAAGCGCTCACTTTATTAGCATCTCTAAAGACAAGGGCAAAAGGAAAAGAATTGAGGAGTCCAAGAACAAAGCTGCTGCTAAGGGTCCAGAACAAAAGAAGCAGACTAAGGATAACAACTGCTTCTTCTGCAAGAATCCTGGACACGTGAAGAAGGATTGTGCCAAATATCACGCTTGGCGTGTTAAGAAAGGTATGATTCTTTCTTTGATCTGTTCTGAGATTAATTTAGCTTCAGTACCTGGAAACACTTGGTGGTTAGACTCTGGTGCAACTAACTAACATCAGTGTTTCAATGAAGGGTTGCCTGAACTTCCGAAAGCCTAGTGATACTGAAAGATGCATCTATGTAGGAGATGAGAAGAAGGTAGAAGTTGAAGCTATAGGAAAATTTAGATTATTATTAAGTTCCGATCATTATTTGGATTTAGAAGACACTTTTGTTGTACCGTCATTTAGACGAAATTTGGTCTCTATTTCTTATTTGGACAAATCAGAATATTATTGTTCATTCGAGAATAAAGAATTTACTTTGTCTTTGAATTCGAATGTTGTTGAAACCGGTTTACTTTTTGGTTATGATAATCTTTATTTGTTGGAAATTGTGGCTAACTATAATGAAACCTTGAGTGTGGAATCACGTGGTACTAAGCGAAAAATTGACAATTTCAATTCATGAGTGCTTTGGCACAAGCGTCTAGGTCACATCTCTAGAAATAGAGTTGAACGACTTGTGTCAGATGGAATTTTAGATTCCATTGACTTCACAGACTTTAACGTTTGTGTAGCATGCATTAAAGGAAAACAGACTAAAGATAAGAAATTAGGCGCATATAGAGCTACAGACGTCTTAGAATTGATACATACGGACATCTGTGGGCCATTTCCAACTCTTTCTTGGAATGGTCAACAATATTTTATATCATTCATAGACGATTATTCTAGATATGCCTACCTTTGCCTAATTCACGAAAAGTCTCAATCAATAGACGTGTTCAAATCCTTTAAGGCATTAGTTGAGAATCAACTTAATAAGAGAATTAAAAAGGTCAAATCTGATCGTGGTGGTGAATACTACGGCAGATATGACGGTTCAGGTGAACAACGTCCGGGACCATTTGCCAAATACCTAGAGGAATGTGGAATCGTCCCACAATACACTATGTCGGGGTCACCCAGCATGAATGGTGTAGCTGAAAGACGAAACAGGACTCTTAAGGATATGGTAAGGAGTATGATTTGTCATTCCACCTTGCCAGAGTCACTCTGGGGAGAGGCATTAAAAACAACAGCATACATTCTTAATAGAGTACCAACTAACACAACAAGAATAATAGGATTTTGCGAGGGCCAAAAGCCCTCACAAAGGGAGAAAAACAGCCACAAATGTGGCTTTTGTGAGGGCTTTTGGCAGCCACAAATAAGCTGGTCACAAAATTTTGTGAGGGCTTTTGCAGCCACAAAGTGCTGAAACAGGTTGGATTTTGTGAGGGCTTTTGCAGCCACAAAAGACAGGCTGACTGGATTTTGTGAGGGCATAGGCCGCCACAAAAGACAGGCTGACTGGATTTTGTGAGGGCTTTTGGCCGCCACAAAATCATGCTGACTGGATTTTGTGAGAGCTTTTGGCCGCCACAAAATCTTGCTGACTGGACCTTTGTGAGAGCTTTTGGCCGCCACAAAAGCTTGCTGACTGGACATTTGTGAGGGCTTTTGGCCGCCACAAATGCCAACGTAAAATATAAATTAATTTTTATTTTATTTCAGTAATTATAATTAATATAATTAATATAATTGTATTGAATATAATTAATATAATTAATATTATATATAATAAATTAATATAATTATAATTATAATTAATATAATAAATATATTTATAAATTAATATTAAAATTTAAATTATAATTAAATTAAATTTGAAAGACTAATAATTAAATTATTTAAATTTAATATATATATATCTTAATATAATTAAAAATTTAAAATAAAATATTTAAATTAAAAATAAAGAATAATAATTTTAAATGAAGAGTAATGAAGTTGTAGAGAGAAGGAGGAGAGTATAGTGATAATGAAGTTGTAGAGAGAAGTTAGATGTGAAAAATGAAGAAGGAGGTGGGCAATATATATAGGATTAGCCTTGAGAATTTGTGGCGGCCAAAGCGGCCAGAAAAGCCACGTGAATTTGGGCGTATTTTGTGGCGGCCTTTGCAGCCACAAACGCCACGTGCACAATCCATTGTGACGACATAGGCCGCCACAAATTCACTGGTCTTTTCAAGCTTTTGTGACGGATTTGGCCCTCACAAAATTAATCCTTTGTGGCTGTAAAAGCCCTCACAAAATCCAGAAATATTTAACTGGATTTTGTGGCTGCCTAAGCCCTCACAAAATCACATGATCCAAATTTTGTGAGGGCTTAGGCAGCCACAAAATCCAGTTAAATATTTAAAAATTTGTGAGGGCTTTTTCAGCCACAAAAAATGACCAATTTCAATTTTAGCTTTTGTGAGGGCTATTTCGGTCACAAATTTGTGAGGGTTTTATTCGGCCACAAAATATTTATAAAGTTGGCCACAAATTAGAGAAATTCTTGTAGTGTAAGGCAGCGGCTAAAACACCTTATGAGCTTTGGATTGGGTGTAAGCCTAGTTTGAAGCACCTTCATGTTTGGGGATGTCCAGCTGAGGCAAGGCTTTATAGGATGAATGAAAAGAAATTTGAACCCCGAACAATTAGCAGCTATTTTGTAGGGTACTCAGAAAAATCAAGGGGCTATAAATTTTATGATCCTAATTTGAGAACAATTTTTGAGACGGGAACATCAACGTTCTTTGAGGATATTGAGTTTGGGGGGAAGATTAAGGTTAAAGATTTTGTCTTTGAGGAAGAAGCAGTAACAATTACAGAACTGATTCTTCCACCAGTTGACTTTCCCATTATTGAACAAACTCAAGATGATCTGGTTGTTCAAGAAGAACAAAATCCAGATCAAATTCAAGATCCTCAAGAACAAGTGCCTCAAGAGCCAGCTCCATTACAGAGATCCACTAGAGAAAGGAAAAGTGCTATTTTGGATGATTATGTAGTATTCATCAATGAGGTAGAGGAAAATGTTGGCATGACGAAAGACGACCCGATCAACTTTCATCAAGCCATGCAAGATTCCCATTCAGATAAGTGGATCGAAGCAATGAATGAGGAGTATAAGTCTATGCAAGACAATTCAATTTGTGAACTTATCTCATTACCTGAAGGAGTGAAACCCATTGGTTGCAAATGGATTTTTAAAACCAAGCAGGATTCCAATGGTAATGTGGAGAGATATAAGGCACGTCTTGTAGCTAAGGGCTATACTCAAAAGGAAGGGATTGATTATAAAGAGATTTTCTCTCCAGTTTCATTGAAGGACTCTTTAAGAATAATCATGGCTCTTGTTGCTCACTTTGATTTGGAGCTTCATCAAATGGATGTAAAGACAGCGTTTCTCAATGGTGACATTGATGAGACGATCTATATGGTGCAGCCAGAAAACTTTGTGTTGGGAGACCCAAAGAATATGGTGTGCAAACTAAGAAAATCCATTTAAGGGATAAAACAAGCTTCTCGTCAATGGTACCATAAATTTCATCAAGTAATTCTCTCATTCGGTTTTGAGATGAATATAGTTGATGATTGTGTGTATCATAAGTTCAGTGGGAGCAGACATATTTTCCTGGTCTTGTATGTTGATGACATACTGCTTGCCACTAACGATATAGGCATGTTGCACGAAACTAAGAAATTTCTATCAAAGCATTTTAAGATGAAAGATCTTGGTGACGCCTCTTTTGTATTAGGAATTCAGATACACCGAGACAGATCTCGAGGTATTCTTGGATTGTCACAAAAGAGCTATATCGATAAGGTTCTTAAAAGGTTTGGGTTACAGGATTGCAAACCAGGGGACACCCCAGTTGCTGAGGGAGACAAGTTTAGTCTCAAACAGTGCCCTAAGGGAAGTTTGGAAATTCAAGAAATGCAAAAGATCCCTTATGCTTCAGTTGTAGGGAGTCTTATGTATGCCCAAGTATGTATGCGTCCAGACATAGTATTCATAGTAGGGATTTTAGGCAGATATTTAAGTAATTCAGGTCTTGACCATTGGAAAGCATCCAAGAGGGTAATGAGATATTTGAAGAGAACAAGAAACTACATACTCACATATAGGAGGTCAGACCAGTTAGAGATCACTGGGTACTCTGACTCGGATTTTGTGGGATGCCAAGACAGCTTAAGATCAACTTTAGGCTATGTCTTTCTGTTAGCTGGTGGAGCAGTTTCTTGGCGTAGTGCCAAGCAAGGTCTTACTGCTTCATCAACCATGGCAGCAGAATTCGTAGCAATTCATGAGGCATTTGACCAGGACATTTGGCTGAGAAATTTTGTCATAGGGCTGCAAATAGTTGAAGGGATTGAAAGACCACTCAAATTGTATTGTGACAATAGATCAGCAGTCCTGTATTCTAACAATAATAGGAGCTCAACCAAGTCAAAGCACATTGACATTAAGTTCCTAGTTGTTAAAGAGAAGGTACAAAGTGGACAGATATCCATAGAACACTTAAGGACAAACTCCATGATTGCGGATCCACTCACTAAAGGTCTACCACCCAAGGTCTTTCATGAGCATACTGCTCACATGGGTGTGCTGCAGTTTGAGGAATCTTGATTTTAGTGGGAGTTTCGTCCATTATGTAATTCATGTTCTATGTTTAATTGTAAAGTACAAATACATTGTATTTGGACTTTCTGATCAGAAATAAAGTTTAAAGTATTCAGTTTTGGTTACTTTGTACATTAAAGTTATGGAATGATCTCATTCGGTAAAGTAGGATCATTTGAAAATTGACATGCATTGACCAACTTCATGTAATTTTCATGCTACACTTTTCATAATGGGTCTATGTCATTTAGTTGTGTCAGTACGGGTGATCATCGATGGGTTTAGTTATGCTTATCATGACGAAAGTCTCTTTGGTTCCATGTGCTGATATGATTAATAGACGGGACAATTTGGATTATACTCAAGGTAATTATAATGACATTTTTGACGTCATAAAGTCTAACACACTTCTAAGGATACATGTGTGACCAGTGGGAGATTGTAAGATTTATGGGTCACATATGTAATTAATTAATAAAGTATGTTAGGGTCATTATATAATTAGCCAATAAACTAGGGGTCAAATAATATATAATAGTTTATGGCTAAAGAGCATAATAATTATGAAAATTAATAGTGTAGATATCAGGCGGTTTCTAATTTAATGAGGGGCTGAATTAGAAATACTGTAATTTGGGATATAACTAATAATAATTATATATGGGGGTAGTGATCTCCAAGACAAACACAATAAGACTATTCAGTTTCACAAACCAAAAGGAGAAAACTCTCTAGTTCTCTCTATCCCCATCAAGAGAGCAAGGTCTTCAGGGTGTTTTACTGAGGAAAATCACCCAACTCATTGGCTCTATCATCATTATCCCAGGATTTCATCAATGACAATTCCCACAGGTACGCTTCCACCTTTGATTATTCATCATGTAATTAGCATGGATTGTTGAGCACAACGTTATAGGGTTTTCCAACAATATGACATTTTTGGTGTCTTTAACTAAATCACTTAGTCAAAGACAATAGATCTAAAATATAACAAATACATATATAATTAAAGAAAGTTGAAGTAATTAATTTACAATTTAAATTAAAAATTAATTTTGTTTATATAAAAAATAGAGGATAATTTATAGTTAAAATTATTCCACTCATGTTAAAGCATTATTTCCCTCACTTGAAGATTGACAATTGTGAAATGGAGCTGTCAATGTTTAATCAGTCAACAATCATGATGAGATTGACAGTCATTATTTGATTGACAATTTGCAACGGTGACGCCCAACAAGGACTACGTGGGAACTAGTCACGCAATTCCCGCTTACTTGCCTGCACTTTCATTTCTTATTACAAACTTCTTTTTTATATCATTAATGCCATATTTTTATTGAACTCATAATGCCTTATTACAAAAGGACAACAAGATTTACATACGTTGACCACCAAACAAAACATAAAAGTAAATTACAATTATAACTTAGTTGTTAATTTTCTAAGAAAATATTATTTATTTACTTATCATTTTCAAATTTCAAAGTTATATTGACTATATTTTTTTAGTAATTATACTTTTATTTTATCAATTATATTAGATTTATATCAGTAAAAAATTAGTAAATAGATGAGTGAAAATCAACAAAAGATAAGATAAAAGTTTTTTTAAATAATAAATATTAGTATTTAATTATTAATTTTATTAGATGGATAAGTTAAATTTATGAAATTTTTGTGACTCAAATTTATTATGACTCTATGAACTAAAGATAAGAATTAAAAAATATAAAGAGAAAATAAAGTGTTTACATGAATGTTAAAAAATTTGAATGTTTAAATAGCAATATTGATAATCCCATTATTGATAAAGATTATTTAAAGAGCACGGCTACACGGGATGATTATGATGACAAAGTATGAGAAATGTTTGGATGGCTTACCATACATGGTAAAATTGTAATATAAAAATAATATATGGACAAGGAAGTAATTACAATCACAACAAGTGTTTTTGTTCGCTTTTCGCAAATTAACCTGTTGTTTGTAATAAACAAACATTTTCCTTATTTGAAATTTGACAACTTTAAAAGGCATAGAGTAATAATAAAAAATTATTATATTAAATATCACATGTACCATGATTCTTTTTATTTCCTTCTCTCTCAAATAGAGCATTTGATTCACAAAACAATAATTATTGAACAATATAATATAAAACTGTACATTCCATTGCGTTTGATGGTTGATACACATAACATACAATTTTGTATCACACTTTGTTTGATATGTGTATAAACCGGACAAAATAATATAATTTTTACTCTAATATTCTTTGACAATATATTAATGAATACAAATATTAATAAAATATATTAAGGAAAAAAAATTATGTAGAGAAAGATGAGAGAACTAGATAGATAACAAAGAGAAAGGAGAATGATAAAGAGATAATAGGGAAATAAAAAGATATTAGAGTGAGAGATAGAGAGAGAAATGAGAGGCATATAGAGCAAAAATTAAAGTGTCATAGTAACCTTTTAACGCAAGCATTCAATATGGTAAAATAAGTTATAGTATTTCGCATTAAGTTGATATAATAAATGATTTTTCTCTTTTTTTTTTCTATTTTTTAAGATACGCTTATAAAAAATATTTTGTGTATCAAAAAAAAAGAAAAATGAATATATTTTTTGTGAATGGAGATGACCAATTAGGCAGTGTCATTTATTCTGAGACGTCGATCAAATATTAGTATCAACGGATGAGATTGGTCTCTTTAATATTTTATGATTATTATAACATTTATCTTTTAAATATTTAGCTATCAATATTTAATTTAATGATTACTATAACCATTGCATTTTCAATGCTAACTCTTAAAATTGGGGGTAGCAATAATTTATTTTAGGCCAATAAATTAGTAGATTGTCAACACATAGAAATTCTTGTAAGAGAGACATAAAATATTAAAGCAAGAGATAAGTCGGAATGAGATATGAGAGATTAGGGACAAAGTAGAGGGACATGAGACAAAAGGGATAGACAAGAGAAGGGAGAAAAAGATGTGAAAGCGTAGAGTTAAATAATAATTTTTTAGTAGAAAATAAAAACAATATTTTGATATTTTTGATAGTTTCTCTTTGAATATAAAATTGTCTCGTAATTTAGTGAGAGAGAAAAATTTCTATTTTTATTTAGTCCATTATCTTTATTTATGTAATCTCATAGTTAATTTTTAAATCCATAAAAAAGAAAAAATTTGATGTTGAAATCCTTATTATTTAGCAAATCAAATTACCCAAAATTTCTGTGAAATATATGGGTGTGCATCCATCATTAAAAAGATGGTCTAAAAGTATACTAAATCAATTCATATTCAAAGTCAAAAAACTAGGAGAGAAGGTTTCATAGACAACACGTATGTGGTGCCATGGATACATCACCAACCAATTGCATTAAAATTGTTCTTCGGGTCAATTAATTAAGTTAAATTACTATAAACATATACTTTTTCATAATCCCCAATTATTTTATATACGCATACTAAAATTTTCAACAACAACAAAATAGAAAAATGAACACCTTCTCCCTTATGTTTCATAATAATCTACTACAAAAACTCAATGTCTGAACAATTCCTCTGAAAAAATTCAAAACAGATCCTACATTTGAGTAAACAACTTGAAATTCGGAACTTGCCATATCAAAACAAATCCAACCTCTCTTTTTCTTTCTTCCTTTCAAACAACACACTCTATTACATTAACTACAATTTCATTACAAAAACGACACCGTTTCAACACAAATCCTTCATTATAATTCAAAAACAGAAATATGAGCAAGAAGCAACAACAAGTGAATCTTGACGACGAACAAATAACAGAGTTACGAGAAATTTTCCGGTCATTCGATCGGAACAACGACGGAACCCTAACACAATTAGAACTAAGTTCTCTTCTCCGTTCGCTTGGTTTAAAGCCGAGCGCCGAGCAATTAGAAGGATTTATACAGAGAGCGGACACGAACAACAACGGACTGATTGAATTCTCGGAGTTCGTTGCGTTGGTGGCGCCGGAGCTTTTGCCGGCGAAGTCGCCGTATACGGATGAGCAACTGAAACATCTGTTTGGGATGTTTGATCGGGATGGGAATGGATTTATAACGGCGGCGGAGTTGGCTCATTCGATGGCGAAATTGGGACACGCGCTGACGGCGGAGGAGTTGACGGGAATGATAAAGGAAGCGGATACGGATGGTGATGGGATGATCAGTTTTCAGGAGTTTTCTCATGCGATTACTTCTGCTGCTTTTGATAATTCTTGGGCTTGATTTCTTCATTCTCTATTTTTGCAGGTATCATTTTTAAAAGTTTTTTTCAACTATTTTTTTACTTCTTAATTTTAAAAATTATGTTCATCTTCATGCATGCAATAGAATATTCAAGACAATATGTAAGTGTTTATCGCTATGTTTGTTTATTTATTTTTAAAATAAATATTTTCGTTTGTTTGAGTATTCAAATTTTGTAAGAATATATATTGATTTTTTTTATATGATTACTATTTTTGGCGCAATATTTTTTTTACTTACTCTTCTTTTAACATAAGTAGTTATTTGTGTTATTAAACATCAACGTTTCATGTAAATTAAATTTATTTTTATATTATTTTTGAAACAGAATCTCTTTAATTAAGAAGTTAATGCAATCTTTTTTTTTTTCAAATAAAGTTTAATGCAATCTGAGGCCAAAGAGTTTATAGAATATTTTCAATTAAGATAAATACTTGATTTTTAACTTACAAAAAATAAATCTTTTCATATATTTACTAACATTTTTTCTGCAAAAGTTAGAAGACAAAATATTTAAAAATTTACTTTTTTTGACAGAAAAATTTGCACTTCTATAAGTCAAAATTAACTTTCGCATAAATCTAAAATATAAAATAGTCAAAATTAACCTTAAAATAACGGAACCAAAAAATAGCTTTGTTTAAAATAAAAAAGTGTGACTCTATTCCTCTATCATGGCTGCCTGTAACTGTAACTTGTAATTAGATACCACATACATGTGGGGTCATCTAACTATATAACTTTAATTATTTGTTTTAGTATTTTGTTGCTAATGTAGAAAAAATATATGTTAATTAATAAGGATAAAACTTATTTTGATTGATTTCTTGTTACTTTACGCGTATTTTGGTATTAAAATGAGTGTTGCAAAGACTCATTATGAGTCTAACAAAGTCTTCAAACTCTTTGATACCAAACATGTCCTACATATTCATATTAAATATCATTTTAAATTGGCTATCATTTTTTAATGCGCGGAAGTCTCGCATGGTTATAATTATTTGAGGTACTATTTTGTCATCATGCATACACCCTTAAACAAAGATAGAAAGAAAAACATTAAATAATATTTAATTTTAAATTAATTAAATAATTATATACTTTTATGTGTACGTTCAAATGATGTCTTCAACCAGTTGGTTCAGGAACCGAATTCGTGTCCGATCCATTTTATACTAAACATCGGCTAGACACAAGACTCTGGAAATATCGAAAAACCAGAGTTAAGCTGAGAAAAACTGGATGAACAAGGTGTTTATTGGTTTTCAGCTGACCACTAACTTTTTAAAATTAAAGCATTACAAACCTCAAATCATATTTATATATATTCCCCAACTTTATCTTCAATTAAGTAATCGATATGGGAACGTGTGCAAGTAAGCCACAAAGTTTCTAAATTCCCCTATATTCAAAAGAAGCTTGTGTATTTATTTATTTATTTTAGAAAAACTTATCCATTGAAATTAAACTTCTATTCTTTTACAAAAAATTAAACTTCTATTTTACTTTCATATAAAACTAATAGAATTATTCGTCATAATAATAATAACAAAGAAGAAAATCATTAAATAATACATATATTTTATTTTATTTTATTTTTAGTTATTACTGTTTTATATACCACATTAAAAAAAAAAACATGCATATTTATTATTACTGGTCTGATTCCAATTCGATTTGAGTCAAACATTTGAACTTTGAATCGGTATCTTATTCTCCTGTCTGATTTCGATTACTTTGATAACAATCAAAATAAGAAAAAAAATTCTTCTATGACATCGAATTAATTGGAATTTTTCTTGCAGCTTAGGGCCAAACGTGGATTCATTAAAGGCTCTGTTGTGTGATGAAATAGTGGCCATTGTCCAAGCCTTTCCTTCAATGAGTCATTTTTCTGTCCACGGTGGTGGTAAATTAGTGATGGAGCTAGTGCTTAGGTTTGAATAACAAAATTTTGTATGCTTTTTCATACCCTTTTCCTATATGAGGAAAGGAGCCAGACCATCAACTTTCGGATTTTGTGATGATGTTTAAAGTTAATAGTTTTAAAACAAAAAAGTTAAATATGTCTTTAATGATCGTAAAATTTCAACATTTTAAATTTAATATATTTTAAATAAAAATGCAATTTTTAACTTATATGAAATTATTATGTATGTAATTTTTTAGTCTTTGTTAAAATGTCAACATATATTTTTAAATAATTTTTTTTATATATATTTATAGTATTATAATAAATTTCTCCAAAAAAAAAGAGTTCTAAATTTGATTGTTCTAAATTTCTATGATATTATTGTTGAGATTTTTATTTTTTTTTAAATTATATTTAATTTATCTGAAATTAAAAAATTCTAAATTTTTGTGTAAAAACTTTTTATAATTTTCTAAATATACTTGTAAAAAATCATTCAAAATTTTTAATGTTAAATAACAATTAAATATGTTT
>JBBPBT010000623.1:4227689-4252424 GCA_037974875.1 Cicer bijugum
AAATCTTTCTATAACTATACGATTTGATGAAGTAAACTTAAAGAATTTTTTTGTTTAAATTATGCAGAGCTTTTGAAAGTGAAGTTAAGTCTAACTAGGCAAATATTTGTGAATATAAAGATTAACTTCACACAAAAAAATAAAAGATTCAAGTAAAAATTAAATTAAGATAAAGAATTAAAAGTACAACTTTATCTAGAATTAGGGAAAATTCATATTACCGAGAAAAATAAATCTCTTATTTAAGGTGGAGGATTATCAATTTTATTTTTCTCATTTTTTAAAAGACGTCTTCTTCTCTTCTCTTTTGAACTCCCAACGATATAAATATTTCACCCTACCTTTCAAATTTCATGAATCCATCACTATTAACAATGTTTTTAGCAACATATTTGTCATTAAGTGTATGTATGGATGGAAGATGGATCTGGCAAAATCATAGTGGGATAATAATATTTCACTATGAATCCAAACATGCATTAAAAAAAAATTGAAGACAACATTTAATGGTTTTCAATGGATTCTCAAAAATGTGTATTGAGCATAATGATCACGTGTTCTTAGAACTATTCTCTCAAACAACATGAAGACATTTTTTCTCCACAAAGAAACCTATAGGTTCAAAGAATCAAGGGATAAATGGAATTGGTGGACACTTTCTTTCTACTCAGACCATAATTCTCTGAAAGAGGAATAACATTTATCGTCTTAAGGGGCATACAAAAGAATTGTAAGTAGTGAGGTCAACATATATATGTAAAATTTCATTTAAAAAAATATAAATATACATTATAATCGTTCTACGCGGTTTTTTATATTCTAAAAATGTCAAATGATTTTCTCATTTTTGAATAATACTCATTTTGCAATCATTTAATATCTCTATATTGAATGTATAAAAGAAATCTCTTAGACTTAAATAAAGTACACATAAAAAATAACTCAGTACCCACTTCTGTTCAATTATTGTTCAGCTCTTGAAATTATCGATTGACACTTGATAGAACAATTGAACTTAAAAATTATGTAAATTAAGAATTTTCTCTATTTTGTCGAATTTTGGGTTTAGATGTGCGCACTACATTAAAAAAAATATGGAGGCTTCGACCACTTTCTCTACAACATAGGATCGTCACTAATTGTCTCCACCTTCCTCTAGAGGAGTGGTGAATAGATGTTGAAGTCCCGAAGGAATGGGCAATTAAATACTTTCAAATGTTGTTTTGAGTTTCACAGCCTGTTGAGGAAATGGTTAAGAATGCTAGTGAATGTCCTTATATTGCTTATTTGTGGTGTAGTCCTTTTGAGTTTCAATTTTCAAAGACATTCCTCTATTTTCTCAAGAGTACTCATGAAGAAAATGTGTGAATAATGTCTTATTTAATACTTTGATTTATTCTTATGGTGAAATTAGTTCTCCTCATTATGTTAGAATTTGAGTTTTTTTATTCTTAAAACTTGAAAGAAGAGCAAGGTATAGAATCTATCTATCATGGCTGATGGTGGTTCGACGGTACTCCAACAGAGAGGAAGGGGTGATGTCTTAACGGTCCACCATATTAATGGGAGGTCATGTGGCAGAAATTTGATGACCGAAAGTGGTTCGACCCTGAAGAACGGAAAAGAGGGAAGTGTGAGAGATGGATAATGTATTGAGGATTCATCATATTAATGTATGGATAAATAAATACATAGGCTAGAGTTATTTGTTCACCATGCACCATATGTCACTTGTGCATATTCGCCTTAGTCGAGTAATGTTTACAAATCAATATCTCCTTATCTTTTTGCATTTGCATGGAGAGACATTTGGGAAGGGAGGCAGCGCCAAATTCAAACACGCAAAAATGAGTTGAGCATTTTTCATCTCTTCTTTGCGGATGATGTCTTGTTGTTTGATAATCCCTCATATGATTTGTTTTATGAAGGTTAGTGTGGAAATGTATTGGGTCCTGGCTTCTCGTGGCATTGCTAGAGCTAGAAGGGTGAAAATAAGTAGCTTAACTCATTTGTTTTACAAACAAGATAGACAAATTTTTAGGTACATAATAGTGAGTGGAAGGCAAACTTTTTTCATATCTTAATCTAGAATACTTGTAGCTTATCAGAGTTTAATGACAACTTGATAGTTGTGCAACCCGCACCAACATGTTCAAATGTATATCACCGTGGAAGCTACAACACAAAACAACTACTACCTTCATCTCTAACAAACTTAAGAAAATTATGTAGTACACTAAATTTTTCAGCAATTAAAATTGCCAATTCCAGACAGTAGCACATAAAAAGTTATAATTCCATTATCTGGTATATAAGACACATTGCTGTTTCAAATCATCAAAAACAATTGTGCAACGAAAAGACAACATTCATTATGCTTTCTTCTTCTTGGATTTGAGCATCACAAACCCGATAAATATGCACAAGAGGCAAAGAAGAGCCACACCAGCAGAAACTGGTATTAATATGGCATATTCTTGGGGTAAGAAATATTTGTGTACGAAATGATCACCATCTACGAATGGCTGAAAGTGTACAAGATCTTATTAGGATGTTAAAATCAGGAAAGCCTTAGTTCATTTAAAATACTTGGCAAGTTGAAGTTACTAACCAGGATGATAACCCAGAATGTATAATAAGTGAATATCGATAAGCTAATAAAGGACAATAGAAGTCCAACTGCTCTGTCTGCTAATTCCATTTAGGTTCCTATAGTTTTTGCTTCCTGTTGACATGAAAAGACACAAATGACTGCTGGCATTCACAGTACTCTCAATATTAGAAAGAAGAAACAAATCAACAAAATATTGGTCGCACACTTGGCACAAATATATTCATCAAGTGTGCAATGAGCTGAAAGGAATTTAAAATCTCGTGAGCTCTGGAAGTCAAAAAATGTTGACGTGATGCAAAACTTTACTCAAAAGGACATGAAAACAATTATTATAATAAGAAAAATGAATGGTACATAATTAAAAACAATTAGCAATTATATATATATATATATATACTTCCTATCTATTAATCAAAAAAGGACATCAAAATATAATTTTCCTAATAAAAAACTACATCAAATTGATTAATGCGAAGGTGAAGGAAATCTATAGAAGTTTTATCAGAAATGCAGCTTGAATAAAGCCATAATCTTTAGAAGTTTTATTTTTCCGTCAGTAAAAAACAAACAAAGAAACTAAACCCAACCTAACAGAAACCAGTTCAGTTGAGCCAAATTGAACCAGTTTTAGTACACAATGAACTGAGCCTAAATGATTCCTTGACTCATTGAAGCAGTTTTAAATTCCCCGAACAAAACTGGTTTCTGAACTGATTTTCGAATTGGTTTAACAACTGGTTTATGAACAGATTAAACAGTTGAAAAAACTGTTTGATTCTTTGGTATTTGAACAATTGCACTGTTAACAGACTCCAACAATAAGCAGCAAATCAAGCACCATGAAAATGAGGATATAAATCAGTTGTTTTGATTCTAGATTTTTGGTGTGAATATTGATGCAACTGCCTATAGGAAAGAAACAAATTACCTTTGTATTTTTGTAAAGAGTGACAATTCCTTTGAAATTACTTTTCATGTCCGTTTTCCAAAAACATTTTTGCAGAAGCCATCTTCAGAATACAGAGTATGATGGCCAAAAGGCCCAAAACAATATTTTTACCCAAAATAAGCAATCCAAAGCATTGAAGGCAAGCTTATGTATATTGCAAGTTCCTATCAAGTTCACTCTGGTGGTATATCACATTATCACTAGATAATGGTGCCATCCGGTCAGCGTCACCATTGACACAAGTTGGTTACCGACTATGACAGTGACAAATTGATTATCCATCTCATTTTCTACAGATTTCGACTTTAGCTTACTATTTAAAGTTAACAGCACATGAATAAAATTTGTTTTTCAATTACTCCACCCATTTGAACTGAGGTCAGAATTGAATCCTTTGAGAGATAAAAACTAATATTTAGCTACTTTAGTTTGTTGTGATAAATAACCAGCAACTTTAACAAAAACTGAAGCAGGGCAAAGTGAGTAAAGTGCAGCCCTTCAAATTAGAATGAATGGTAGTTATTTATAATATGGGGCATAATATGATTGATTTTATTGAGATGATTTTTATGTCTACAAAAGAAAAAGTAGGATATATTAAAAGAGAAAATATAAGACCCTTTTCGATTGTTATATTACATATATTGAACAAAAACTAGCTCTGCATAAACCAACTGTTTCTATAAATTATACTCATCTAGAACTAAAGCTAAAACACTACGAACTTAAAACCAATGTTATCAATCGCATATCTCAAGAAATAGCACATTGTTCAAATTCCGCTACCCTACAATGCTATAATGCCACTATAGTCTCTACTTGACAACACTATGTACTAAGTAGCATATTGCAGAACAATCGCACTTTGTTCAAATTCCACTATCCAATAGTGTTATATCTGCTATTTGAAAGCACTGCTTTAAAAGTTAAAAAACCAGCAGTGAAATCATAATTCTCATTCAAATAAACTCCAGTTCAGTAATAAAGCCAACAACAAAAACCTCTAATAAACTTGGAAAAAGGAGTACTTAAATAATTGATAGACTTTGTTAATAAATTTATAATAACGCATTATCAATTCCATTGGATGGATTATGAAAAGGAACACATTGATCGACATATTAATGGAAGCAAAGGCAATGGGGCAAACATACAAGAAATACAACTGAAAAAATTGAATTTTCTGCAAAGAGTAAGTCACTAAGCTATTTGAATCAAAAACCATTCATCAATTTTAAATTCTAACTTGATAAAGGCACATAAAAAACTAATATATGTGATGAATCGCATCAATTTAGCACGCAATCAATATGCGGAGTGGGATCGCATTTTTGGCGGTACGGGAGAGGGGAAGGAAAATCCGGGAAATAAATTAAAAAGGGAAACAAAAACCTGGACGGGCTCCGTACTGTTTCTGGCGACCGACCGACGACAAACTCCGGCTGCTTATTCCGGCAAGATTTTGGCTTTTACGGTGGGTTGAGTTCAGTGGGTCTCCAATCCCACTTGTTTCCTTCTGATTACAATGCAACAAATTTGCGTTATGATGATGGGCCTTCTCAATAGAAAATGGATTGGGCCATTTGTTTTTTTAAACTCAAAATCAAAAACTAGTATAAGTTGGTTTGTAATGGTCAACAAATAATATGTGTTTATGGATGTTCATTGTTTAGTATTTCGTATTCCCATAACTCTCATTTTCTTAACTCTTATAAGTGAATTGATTAATTAATAGGTTTTAATCTTGTTCTTTTACTTACTTATATGTGTCTTATAAATAGGACTTACCTCTTGTAAACACACTTCAAATTTTGTTCTCTTTTAATTTATTTTATAACACAACATCAGAAGCACTATTTTCTATTATATGAGGGATCACATAACAATTTGAAGATTCTATTACAATAATTTTTATTTTTATTATTATTCATTTATTCTCATTATTATATTATTTCTTAAATGTTTTATTTCTTTTATTTCATGTCAATCTTTAATTTTTGCATATAATTTCTTTTTGATAAATCTTATCCTGTGTAATTATCATAATTTTCTTTGTTTATTTGTCAAATTTCAAAAGAGTTTAACATCAAAAACATTCCTTAATGAATGTTAAAATAATGATTTTTTTTATCATTGTTTCTTGAAGAACTAAAAAAATTAAAATTAAAGCATCTTTGAAGGATTACTCAAAGAATGAATTACTCTTGATAGTTGTATTGAGACAAAAACAATTTTTTATGTATGTTTTAATGACAACAAACCTTATAAATATATGATTAAGTTTTATGAATAGTGGTCTACTAATGATTGCACTAGAGTTTTATTTAAGGAACATGAATTGCATAAGTGAACAAGCAAGAAGTCATTCACTTCATCAAAGTACATAAGTGTTCACTCAATAATGAAATAATCACAAAAGAAATATATCATATATCAATCATTCAAGAGAATGATTATTACATCTTCAAGATAGTATCTTCATGAAGAAAAAAATCATCAAATACTTTCTTACAATAATCAATGATCACACTATGTTATAAATCAGAAGCAAGATCATTTGAAAGAAACAAGATCAAATTTGAGAAACGAAGAATGTTCTGGTTATCAAACAGAAGAAAAAAAAGAATATTTTTGACAGTATTTTGAAAAACGAAGATCATTATGGACAACAGTCTCAAAAATGAAGAATGTTCTTTAATTGCTCTAAAATATATCTAACACTTGAAGTGTGCCCAACGACTATATTCATTTTTAAAGTGAATATTCAAAGTCTTTTAACATCTATAAATTGAAGATCAATTGGAAGGTGAAGGTAAGAGTTCAATTTACAAATCTACCAACACTTGTTCAATTAACAAGTCAAAAAACTCTTCAAGCAAATTTCAACTCTCTTCACTATATCTTTGGATAATTATTTACTAAGTTTGTCTTTCATTTATCTCAAACAAGTGTTGAGAAGTTTCAAGATTCTAAACACTTTTATCATACACATCATTTGTAACTCAAGTCTATCTTTTATGTTAGATTGAGTGTGTTTGTAAAAATTCTTTCAAGACTGAAAGGTGTTTGTAAAAATCCTTTCTAGGTTGAAATGTGAAGATTGTAACAGATCAAGGTTGATCTGGATTGGTGGTGTAAAAATCAAGAACGTTATCTGTTTTGAACACTTAGTGAAAAATCTCATGATTGTGAGGATTGAATGTAACCCGAGTTGGGTGAACTATGATATATCTTTGTGTAATATATTGTCTTTTATCTCTATTTATTTCTAGTCTTTTGATTATCAAATTAAATAGATAAATTCAATTGTGTGTTTTTCACTAATCAAGAACGTTTTTCGTTTTCTATTTTCATAACCAAGATTAATCTTGAGTTGAATTCTTTAAGTTTTAATAGAAAATTTTAAAGTGAATATTCAAAGTCTTTTAACATCTATAAATTGAAGATCAATTGGAAGGTAAAGGCAAGAGTTCAATTTATAAATCTACCAACACTTGTTCAATTAACAAGTCAAAAAACTCTTCAAGCAAACTTCAACTCTCTTCACTATATTTTTGGATAATTATTTACTAAGTTTGTCTTTCATTTATCTCAAACAAATGTTGAGAAGTTTCAATATCTCAAACACTTTTATCATACACATCATTTGTAACTAAAGTCTATCTTTTATGTTAGAATGATTGTGTTTATAAAAATTCTTTCAAAGCTGAAAGGTGTTTGTAAAAATCCTTTTAGGTTGAAAGGTGAAGATTGTAACAGATCAAGGTCATTTTGGATTGGTGGTGTAAAAACTTAGAACGTTCTCTATTTTGAACATTTAGTTCAAAATATTTCTCAAAATATTTCTTTTCTTGACAATTGGAAATTATTGACTAGTTCTTGAATAACTAATAATTTAATATCAAACATCCTTATAGGATTGCAAAATGTGCAATTTTCAATGGTCCGTTTATAAATATTTGTGTTTATGTTTTGAACAACTATATATTTAGACAGTGATTGAAATATATAAGAACTCTTTGATCTTAGTGTTAATTTAAAAGAAATTAAATGATAGAAAAGGCATATATTTTTTGTCACTCAAATATGCTCCTAAAGTAGCAAAATTGATAGAGACTTTAAAGAACATTTTCAGAGATTGATCATAAATTGTCATCGAACAAAAGTGAAATTACTCAACCAAAAAATGAAAAGTCAAATGAAAGATCATATAACCAATGTTGTGGTTATGGTAATAGATATTATTAGTGATGTGGTATTTATAAATTATAAGTGAAGGTGATAAAATCACCATTGACGTGGTATTGATGGATTATAAGTTAATGTGATAAAAACTCATTTAGAACGATTTGTGATTTGTGGTATGATATTTTCAATAATGACATCACAAATAATATACATTAAGGAGAAGGAGACGTATAATATAAAGATGTCACTTTATGATAAGTAAAAAATGATTAATGGTATGGTAAGTGTGTGTGTGTGTGTGTGATAACGAGGATCGTGAATTAAAGATTATATCATCAACAATATTATCAAATGATAAGGAAATTTTACAGTTATGTGAGGCAAATCAAGAAAGTGTTTTGATTGAGGCATGTGATTGAGTAAATGCAAGAGATTTATGATTTGTGTTCCATAAATATGAAAACAATAGGTTTTTATGATGATAATATTACATGTATTGTTTAGTTGAGACAATAGCACATTAAAAAAGATAGAAAAAAACATATTAAAATAAAATATGTGATCGGTCGTAATCTTCAACCAAGTGGCGATACAGACATAACACATTAACTTTATATGATACATTACAAAATCACTATCAAGTAAAGTGTTTCAACAATTACAACAAAAAGTTGATCTTTATCATTTCAAATATTATTGTCTACACGAGAGATAGAAATAAAAATAATTTACATTGTCTTTTTTACCATAGTTTTATTTCATTGAATTTTTTTTATGATTTTAACTGATATTCTTCCCACAAAAAAGACAATGTACTTTTTTTCCTTCCCTAGGATTTTTTCCACCAATATATTAATAATAATGACGAATACACTACCCGTGTTTATGTATATACACTTCTAAAACGAAATGTCAAGTTATAGGAAAAGAGAAATATAAGGAACATGCAAATGAAATCAAAGGCCAAACATTTTGAAGATTTCAAAATATGAAGTATAACTATAAACAGAACATGTGATAGCAAAGTTCACACTGGAACATGAAATACAGACAGTATGTAACTAAATAAGCACAACACCTGACATTAAGGTGCAATCAATAACTTGACCACAAAAACAAAATTATGTTTTGAAAGATGCATCTATTTTCTTTATCTCTGTCTTGTTCAACAGTGGCATTTTGGATTTTGACAATTCACTCAAATTAATCCGATGAGAATGGAGGGATGGATTGGATTTAACTTAATGAAAGCTGCTTGAAACACAGCATTTTATGAAATAAACAAAAACAGAAATACAAAATTCCCATTATTATTATTAATCAACAGTCTGACCATATGCTATATCAATAGCTAGTTCTTTAAACCATAAACTACAAACAACAGTTCATTCTCCACAAGGAAGCTCAACAGACTAATACAAAGTCCAAAGAAAACTATAAAGAAAAAAGTGAATTCTTTGGATAGGGAAAGATCAAATGAATAGTTTCTGTCGGCATTGCTTTGCAGCATCTACAACAGTTATGTCTATAGCCACTGTTTTCCCCCTTTGGAAAATAAAATGACAATTAGTTTTGCAGCATCCATTGCAGGATGTCCTTCCTAATAACACCACCCGACCAATAAGCATTATAGTTTGATCTAAAAGCATCACAAGGATAGTTAGTGAGGTGCCGATAATGGGTGGTCGTCCCAGCAGGATTTGGTGGGCGCAACATACTTGCAATGGTGGGAAAAGGCTTTGGCCATATACTCGATGACGGGGTAAATAAGCGCTTATTTGAGCCCCTCTTGAATAAGGCATAGTAACTAGGTCTTTTCTGGGTGGGAGTGCCAGCAGGATTTGGTGGGCGCAACATACTTGCAATGGTGGGAAAAGGCTTTGGCCATATACTCGATGACGGGGTAAATAAGCGCTTGTTTGAGCCCCTCTTGAATAAGGCATAGTAACTAGGTCTTTTCTGGGTGTCGCCAGCTTGAACCTTTTTCGTTCCAACACTTGACCTAGCAGCATTGGTGTGCGATCCACCAAGAACCTGAGCTGATGGTTTCATTCGATCAAGCCATCGCAAAATGAAGTTCCCCAGATTCCGACCCACTTCTACATCCCTTTCTTGAATACTCCGATGAACTTTGATTGCCACATCAAATACAAGGCGTGTTCTTCTGTTAAGTGCCAGAACATGAAGACCAATAACGAAATTGTATTATCAAACTATAGCTACTAACATAAACAAATCAATAAGAAGTTTTCATCGAAAAGCAAAGGAGAAATCAAACAATCATATGACATCCCAAAGATTCTCAAGTCACAGAAAACTAAAAATCCATGATCAATAATTAGGATCCCGGTGCAGTATATTTACAGAAGGCCAAAAAGTAATTCTTATAAGTTAAAGCTGATTTCAATTACTAAAACGTTGTTTAGAAAAACACCTTAATTAAACGCTTATAGTATAAGCACCTATCATATAAGTACTTATATATAAGTTATTTCTATTACAAAATATAAAATAAAGTCAACCTGTTTTCATATAAGCCTTTTTTCATAAGTTATCTCAAAGAACTTATAGAAATAGGCTGAAAACAGCTTATGGCCATGTTATAAGCCGGTTGCATAAGTTCTCTCAAAGGTCTCACTAGTGTTTAATGTTTATGCCAGTAAATAAACTCAAATAAACCAATCCAAACAGGCCTCAAACGACAAGCTCTCAAATCTTATTCCATCTCTTATCTGAGTGATTACAATATGGATGCTCAACAGTAAAACTGTTTATTTCAACAGGACCACAATGGATCCAACCCTTCCCTAGACCCTGCTATAGCTAGAGCTTTGTAGTACCAGCTTTCCCTTGACATTAAGAAAAATGCTAGAGTAAATAACATCAAGAAAAATGCATACACACACCCAAAAAGAACATGACCTTCGTCATGGCTGCACATTTTCAGCATTAAGCAAGGGTTGTATTATATTGTGCCCAGTTTTCTAAACAGACTACCAAGTATCACCATGACATTAATCAACTCTTCCAAACATAATCTCTATTAAAAAAAAAAACTATATATCCACTACACATTGCAGTTCACATTTGTCCTCCTACCAACAAATTCCTTGTTGTTCCTCCCACAATTTCCATTCCAAAATAGTTTTTCCATGAGAACATTATCAAATACAGCTTAACTTTCACATCCATAGAAGACACCATATACTAAAACACCCTTTTGTGTATAGATGTGATCAATTCTGAGTTTCATCTCACAAGACAAATTATTAGTATTAATAAGGGTTTCATTTGAAAATAAATATAATAAAGGTATCTTGTAATCTGAAATTGTGTTTATATTTATGGACAGATTTTTCTTTTTCAAAGGAGCTTATAATTAGTGACAGAGCTAGTATAACATAGGAGTATTAATTTCCTCATATACCACTGGGAAATGGATGACAGAGACTTGACTTCCCAGAAAACAAACCAAAAGGGGCAAAATAAAAAATCAATAATATTCATATCTAAACTAATTAAAATATTCAGTGAGGAAAACGTGTTGGCACCGTTTCCATGAATCCAGAAATTCATATCATTTAACAGAAAATAAAACCTAATACAAAAACTACAAAGAAATAATTTGCAGCAGAAATACAAATAAAATTAAAGACATAATGTTGAGCATTTAGCTACAAAATAATCAGAGTTAAAATTCCAATGCATTCCCCATCATCATACTTTAAAAGAAATCCAACAAATGAAAAAAGTAAAAAAAAAAAAAAAAAAGTGAGTACCGATGAAGAAATTGGCGGATCTGAGAATGGTTAGGGTTAATGATCCTACGTTGAATCCTGAGAGCGAGCCTGTAAGTTCGCTTCAGACCCAAAAAATACGCAGTTCCCAGTGTAATCTCCCACAACACCATGATCTCAATCTCTATGTAAAATGTTAATGATGATTCGCTTAATTAATATCTCTATTTTCTTATAAAATATTTCATTAATTTAATGTGTTACATTTATCTGAGCTTTAATATTCATTTAGATTTTTCTTGCCTGCTGCGCAAGTTTCTTGCCTTTACTCCGAGCCGCCATACTTTGCGATCGCAGTGACGTTTTTATTTTCTGTCAAATTCTCTATTTTGTGGATTCATCCTCGCCGTTGAGATTTTCTTTCCGTTTCATCTCAACCGTTGACTTATCTAAAAAAAGCCTATATTAGCGTGTCTAATTGTTGTCCTTAGGGCTGGACAACGGGCCGGGTAGGGCGGGTTTGGACCTAAAAACACAAACCGGTCCAATTCGCAGTTGAACATTACAAGCTCATTTTCGCTCATTATAAAAATCGGGTATCTGGGTTGCGGGTTAAACGGATTACGGGTTAATCGGGTGGTTACATTCGGGTTGGTCATTGTTTGAGTCATTCAAATTTTTTTTGACCCAATAACATGTTTATCAAAATAACTATTTTTTCTTTATTTCCTAGCAAAGTAGTAGTTTATTATCCAATATAAGACCACTTTTTTTAAAGATAAAATTTGTATTCATTTTTTTAAAAAAAATTGGACTACTAACTTTCACATAACATACAATTGTATTCTTATAATGCAACAACTCAGTTTACAACTACATTCACATAACATACAAATATAACAGCTTACAACTAAAAGTTTTTTTCAAATCCAACAAATTACAACTAAAAGTTTAACACAATCATTGTTTTTCAAGTCCAACAGATTATAACAGTTTAATTTTTCAACAACTCAAGTTCATTCACATAATATTAATACATTCACATATCAGCTTAATTTTTCATAGCAACAGATTATAACAGCTTAGTTTTTCAACAACAGATTATCACAGCCTAGTTTTTCAACAACAGATTATCTCAGTCTAGTTTTTCAACAACAGATTATCACAACCTAGTTTTTCAACATCAGTTTATCACAACCTAGTTATTCAACAATAGATTATAACAGCTTAATTTTTCAACTACATTCTCATAACACTAAAGTCTAATATTAATACACACTTCTTGGAAAATATTGATAGTTTTAATTTACTCTATGACAATACAATTATCTATATATTTCCAATTTGTTCCCATTGCCAACCTAAAAAATTAGAACAAAAATTAGTATCCAATAACCAATACTTTAATTTTTTAATGTGTATTAATTTTTTATTGTTTAATGTTTGTAGATGATAAGCGTTCAACTTGTCGAATTCAAAATAAAAATAAAAATAAAAAATAAAAAACTATATTTGTTCTTATTTATAAACACCATTTGAAAAGAAAAAAAATTATCTTAATTTAAATGTAAACACTCTTTCAATTTTATTAGATGCATCATTTATTTATTTATTTATTTTAAATATATTTCTTATTAATACTACTAATTTATCTTAAAATAAAAAAATTAAGTTTAACACATTAAATAAAAATGTTACTTTAATATTATTAAGATATAAAATAAACACATTAACAACCCTAATACTTTTCTTAATAATTGTGAAAAAAAGATATTATAATATAGGACATGGGTAGTATTAAATATGTCTCACATAAAAGTGGGAGTAAACAGCACCAACCAATAAACGCCTGTGACTTAAACTAAGTTAGACAATAAAGTTAATTGTTTTTATTTTAAAAGTCTATTTATTTAAAATGGCATATTACATATCATTTAAAAAATCTTTTAAGTCGAGTTAATTGCCTTACTTAAATAAATAAATAATATTTTATGTGAAATCATAATTGTTTTAACATTTTTTTTTCATTATTTTGATTTTAACTTTTAGTCTTCAAGAAAATAAACTCCAAATAACATAAAATACAATTGAGAGATAAGTAAAATCTAATAAAAAATTTATTTCAGTCATAATTCAAACACGAATTATCTCGAATTATTTATCATTAATTGAAACTCATTAACTATTTAATTCAATTATTTAATTATATTTTCTATAATTTAAATAAATTGAATAATAACCTACGTCATTTTTTGACATACTTAAAAAGTATTACAATAAAATGGAACTAAAAAAAGATATCATATAAAATTTAATTCTCTAACATGTAAAGTTAGATTGAATAAAAATAAACATGTAATGTTAAATCTTAAAGTATAACTTAAATGTAACGTTAGATCTTAAAATATAACTTAAATTCGTTCCCATATTAACTTTAGGTAGTTGATTTACTAAAATCTTACACTACTGAAGTGAGCAAGTGACGTAGGGCTTTTGTAAAAATATATAGTGAAGTAGACATTTCAATGTGGATGGTCTAGTCTATGCACTTATGATTCAGCTGTTTTCATTTAACTTTTCTTTTAAAAAAATAATTTAATCAAATATCTATTTCTACCAAAAATTAAAATCACAACGGGCATGATTTTGGAGGATCTCATAATCCTGCATTTTCCACCTGTGTCATAATAAAATTTCCAAGAAGTTTCCCAACAACAACAACAAAAAATAAAATCAATACGAGAAATGTATACTGAAAAAAGCTTTCCAATCCCTTATCTTTTTTCTCTCCTGGAGTCAGTGAATGGGCAAAAAGATAACAAGCATATAATTTCAAAGTTGGGAAATTCAATTTCTCTTTGCTTATAAAAGAAAATCAAATAGCTGCAACCTTGTCCAAGTGATCAGTAACATCTGTCAAAGGCGTGCTCACATTGAAACAATTTGCAGGAGTTTTAGAAAAGGTATATACAAGAAGTGAATCAGAGGATCAAACCCTGAGCAGGAGCAGGCTTGGAAGAGTGCAGTTCACTTGTTGCTGCTGCTTTTGGAGACTCTGAAAGGACCTGCGCATACTGGTCTTCCACTTTTCGGTGCTGTTCCTCTTCTGCATTTTCCACTTTCTCTTTTGTCTTCTGTCCTACATCCCCAGCTGCCTTAGCAACCTTACTAAAAGCACCTGTCACCCATGAAGCACCGGTGAGTACATAGCGGTTCTTCATTATAGCAGACCCAGCAGTACTGACTTTCTGTTCTGCAGCTGCAAATGCTGATTTGGTCTTTTCCGAAACCTGAAATTTTTGATCCACTTCTTTAACTCTATCACTCACAACCGAAGCACCGACACTTAATTTCTCACTAAGCCCAAGTTTTTGGTCAAAAGACGTAACTTTTGCTGAGGCTGTTGAAGTTAACTTGTGCTTCTCATCGAAGCCCTTTGCTTTGTTCACAGCATCTTTACCCAAGATAAAGCCCTTGGCAAGCATGCTGGTGACCACATCCTCTGCCTTTCGTAAAGCAGAGTCGGCACCGCCAGGAGTTTTACCCTCTGTGACCTGAAAAATATTACAGATTTGTTATAAACAAAACCAACCTAGTTACTTAATCATATTAACTAGAGAGGCTTCGCAAGGCTTACAGATGATGCCAAGGCAGCAGGTGGAAGACGGTAATCTGGATCCAGAGTTATGTTAACTGATAAATCAACTATTGTTGCTCCCTGATATAATGAAAACTCAGTTAAATTTTGATATAATTGCCTGGCTGTATAAATTTTTACATTAAAGGAACAAGACACTTAATTTAATTCTACAAAAATATACATGACATCACATAGCTTCTCATTTATCAGTAATATCAAATTGGTCCTTCAATGATTAGTATTAGTAATGCTGCCAGTTTCATCCTTCTAGAATCAAGTTTATAGTAAAATGTTAATTAAAAGAGCAGTTTGATGTCACAGGTATCTATTGGGGAGCAATGTGACGATGCATACATTGGTGGACCAGAATAAGTATTTACCAACATAGTAGATCGTGAACAATGTTACAACATGATATCCAATGATAAAATTAAATTCAATGCCCAAATAAACTACACTAGTGCCTAGGATTGTATGCAAACCAAGCTCAGATAGCAACCCTAAGCTTGCATAACAAACTCTGTTGAATTCCCCTTCAATTAATATTAAATCTGAAATTGAATGATGATGGAAACTTCCCAGTAGTTCTAGTAGTAAAAAGACATTTCTATCTAAAGCAGAGAAGGGTAAGTTTCCAGCATCAGACATCACATGAATCAATACAACATGCATATCCATAAATGATCCATGATATAAAGATTAAACGTTTTAAATTGACTATTGACTGCCTAACACAACTTTTCTTTTCTTGGCTTGTTACCAAGTAAACCAAATAGAAAGAATTGCATATCCAAAGAAATTGCTGAAAAATAGTTGTAAGTATAAAAATAAAAAAGCATTCAAGTTTTCAAATCTACAGCTTAAGCTTTTGGGATAGTTGGTTCGAGACAAATAATAACATGTAAAGCTTCAAAATGATTCCAAACATAATGTTTATTTTCAACGCACACACAAGCTCAGAACTTAAGATAGTGAATCTTTATAATAAGAAGGAGGTTCACAATGAAACCCTTAATGTTGACAAAAAGAAACAGCAGATGATCAAAATATGAA
Organism: Cicer bijugum; assembly: GCA_037974875.1. Taxonomy (NCBI): domain Eukaryota; kingdom Viridiplantae; phylum Streptophyta; class Magnoliopsida; order Fabales; family Fabaceae; genus Cicer; species Cicer bijugum. The sequence continues at coordinate 4,243,871 of JBBPBT010000623.1, forward strand.
CTAACATTGGCATCGATGTATGTACCAAAATCACTTTCTTTAAGAATAAACTTGGTAATGTGAAATAAACCGGAAAAATGTCACCTAATCCTAATTGCCTAAGAAAGTAGCTGAGACAAATAAGCAGCCTCCAAGGTCTATACTAAACAAGCAAAGGATTGCATCAACAAAAAACCAAGGTGCTTGAAAAATTAAAATTAATGAGATTGAATGTTGGGATACAATGTGGACAAGCTGAGATGGAAATACTGATGAACTTTGAAGATTAACCAACATGTATGATAAATTATGCGAGAAGCACCTTTTGAGAAACAGAGGATTCACATCACCAAAAGAGGTGTGCCCATACTTTGGAGGGCTGAAAAACAATACATTCAACAAAAAAGAGACATCGGAAACCCTCTAATTTAGAAAGCTTCTAAACATGTAGCACCCCAAGATCCTCAAATAAATTTTTTTTTTTCTACGAGATTCATTTATACTGCATTATCTAGCCAACAAGCTGAATATGTCAACTCAAGGTAATGCCTTTTTTTGGATTATGACAAAAAATCCTGTAGTTCAAAGCGCTGAAATCTCAATAATGAATATATGATGCTTTGACGACAATCCAGGACAAATGGATTCGGTGGTTTACATACTCAACTATTTCATAAATGTTGAGACACATATAATAACTGATGATCAATGTCAGGAAGATTACCGATAGTAGTACTGCAGTCTCAGAACCTTGCGGATCCTTGAAAGTAACATAGGCAATTTGAGATCGTTCATCATGACTGCATTAAAAAATAAACATATGATTGTACATAAAACTTAAGAATGGAAGCACTCTTCAAAATAGTCGACCACCAAGCCCTGCAAATCACTGACCTTTTCATTTCAACATATTCGATATCACCGGAAAATGAAAAGAACTCCTTAATGTCTTGTTCAGATGCTCCCAAGGAAACATTACTGACTTTAATAGTGTTGACCTGCAAAGAAAATACATGTAACACTAGAAGTTTAAAGCCTTGTGTCGAACCCACCTCTTGTAAACACACTAATGTTCTGATATATAACACCTAAGGACAAAATCAAAGCATATATCTTCTGATCTGTACTTACTAAGAACTTTGTTGTTAAATAGAAGCTATAGTGCTTTAGCGTAACAGGATTGGAACAAATCAATATTGTTCCACAATACGCTATTTAGAACAAATGTTGTCAAATATCTGCTAGAGCAATGCGATAGCACTGTTGCGTAGAAGAATTTGAACAAACTGTTATTTTCTACAATCCGCAATTGACAACATGGACAAAGAATCAGAACTTCCCTTGTGGTGTCTACTATGACTATAAGTAATGACAATATGATACAAGAATAAATTACATATAAATCAATAAATATTATAATTTCTATCAAGCTGTAAATTCACTCATTCCGTTTTTTGAATGTTGATAATTCCTCTTTATAATAACTACTATTCATATTAAATGCAATCTTGTTTAAAAAAAAAGGATATGACAAAGTTAAACGTGTTGCTAGACAAAAACAAGTTTAAATATATTATTATCTGAAACAATCCATATCTAAATATAACTTGAACAGCCAGCGCCCAGCACAGAGATATGAATAAGTGTGTGTATGTGTTGTCCTACCAAACAAATTTATTTGTAACAAAATATCATAAAATTTGCAGGAAAATATGCGATCATTTCTAATCGACAACAAATTCATTATAATTTTGTCTGGATGCTATTTAACCCATTTTAGGGGGGGGAGGGCATCCTGGTAGATAGACATCTTTATTTCAATCAAAATATTCAAGATAGGTCATTCCTGATTATACAATTGTTAGTTTTATTCCATTATTATAATAAACTCTCACAATAAAATTATTTTATTTATTGTAATCAGTATTCAGAAATCACTCAAACTCAAAACATAGAAAAGGAGAAAAATATAACATGTCAACAACATATAATTTAGGGCCAAATAGAAAAGTGCTTTGTATTGGCTTGATTTTTATAAATAAAGATAATCAATTATGAAATAAATAATGTAACACAACAGAGATTGGTCCTCCTTTAACTATATGCTTAAGTAAACAAAAAACACATGAAGCTAAAGAATCGTTGGCAATCTGACAAGACGAAATTAGCCAACTGAATGGAAATAAAATTTGTGTCAAACTGAAAGGAAAAAAGAAGACTAAGATGGATCTTGAGTTCCAACTCGAAACTAAACTAAAGTTGCATCGGAACAAGTAATAAATCTGAAGGATATAAATACGATCAATCAGAGTATGAGGTAGAAATATACATCTAATAATGATAATAAAAGAAAATAGAAGCATGATTGGTGTATGAAATGAAAAGGATAAGATGAGATGAGAACTAACCGACATGTCCGGCGAAGAGTAACGGCGTGGGGGTTTGAGAGGAATGAAGAGAAGAAAGGGGAGTTGAAGAGTAGTGCATAGACGAGACGACTAGTAGATTTTTGAGCGAGAGAAAGAGGACTTGGAAACGCGTGCTGGATTTCAGTCGCACGTGCGAGTAGCGTGCTGGTAACTTCAGTTTGAGTTGAGTAGAACAGGGTAAACCGCGTTATTGGAATTTGGAATTAGAATGAACACTTGGATTTTCCACAAAGGGTTATTATATTCATTTTTTATATTTTCTACATGTTTCTAATAGGCAATAGCAATGATATATTCTGCCGTAAAAAAACGAAAAAAAGCAATGGTCAAAAATAAATGGCTTAATTAGTTATTTGGTCATTTTTTCTCGAGTTTTATTTTGATTTTTTAATTAATTTTTGTTTTGTTTTGTTTTTTCAACTATATTTTTGTTGGTTATATTAATTTTTTTCGTTAGTTTTATTTGTTAACATTAATCAATTAAATTTATTGATCAAGTTGTATGACTCATTAATATAAAAGTCAATTTTATTCAAAATTAAAAGGCATTCAAAAAGAAGAGGGAGAAGGAACGTGATGACGATAAGTTTTGACAAAGACAGTGGCAATAACGACAAACAAATAAAGAAAGAAGACGACAACGAATGAGATTAAGGTCAAGTTCTTTTTATTAACTCATATATGTTTAACATTTAAGGTTTTGAAACAAAAGTTTGGATTTTGGTTTCTTCCATGATTACTTAATTGATGTCTATGTATTTGTTGTTTTTGTGTGGTCTATTTTGCTTGTGGTCTCTGTCATTATTTCATTTTTTATATAAGTCGTTTTGATGTTTGTGCATGTTATGTTAATAGGTGCGAATGTGTGTTTTCTGATTTGTAAATTGTGGAAAGTATATTTGAGTGTGCAGAAATGGGGTTGGTTGGGGAATTTTAATCATAAAAATTACCTTGGGTGGAGTCAACGTGGATTTGTGATCTAAATTTGTAGTCTTTTTTAAAGCTTTAGGTAATTTGAAGGTGATGGGTTATCTATAAGTAGACACTACTATTATGACTCATCTCATCAATATCGTCTAATTTTATTTAAGGACGACAAAGGGGCAAGTAGGAGTCATAACTTAGCAAAGAAGCATGGAGAATCCGCATTTGTTTATTGTGCATCCAATGTCATGACATTTTTGTAATTGAAAACATTGAGGATGATTTGGGGAGTGGCATTGGGCTTAATAAAGTTGGGGTTTATTTTGAGGAGAATGTGGGGACTAACATTGCTTCTAGTGTTGTAAGTGACATTGGAATTGAAATTGGGTCTAATGTACAAAAAAGACCATGTAGCAAGTGTTGAAAAAGGCATTGAAGTGTTGAAAAAGAGCCTCAAGTAAGGGTTGAAAAATGCTCTATAGTGGCTTGTAAGAATGTTGAAACTGGATCCAAATTATTGTATCATAATTTATCAAATTTTTCTATTAACTATAATTAATAAGGATACTTGAGTAAATAAAATTAATTAATAAGGATACTTGAGTAAATAAAATTAATTTTGTCATTGAAATAAACACAACTAATCTTTTTTTTTTAAAGAATTGTGTAAAACTCAATTGAGACATTTTAAATGAGATGGATGGAATAATTTTTAAGATTTTACTAACTAGTGTCTTAAACAAATTTTAAACTTTTAGATACTTGAAAATACAAAATTCTATAAAATTTTAATTGACTTATATATATATATATATATATTCCTTAACAAGTGCTTCTAAGCAATGCACTTGTTAGTATTTCCTTAGTTCTAAAGAGATGTAAGTATATAACTGATGAAATTCATTACCATAAAAGACTTTTTACTTTGTGCAAATATTTTTGGGTTTCATTTTCTAAAATGTGTGTTCAGATTACTTTGATAAGATAATTTTGTGAAAAATTATTGTCATCGAGATAAGATGAAATATTAGTTAATAAATATGTACTTATAAAAACAATTTTTTTTTTATTTTCATTATTTATATAAAAATAGCTAAACAATTGTCTACTTCAAAAGTATATTATCTCCTTATTAACAAGTAAATTTAACACAAATTATAGGAAATGATAATAGAAAATATTTTCACAAAAGAAATGACCTTTTAGTTTTTTATTTCGTTAAAGTTTAAGTGAGATTGATTCTACACAAAGTGTGAGTTGGGTCGATGGAGACATTAAGACTCCAAATTTTAAGGTACACTGATATAGTAACTTATAGATTACTCATCATTCTTACGTGGTGGAAGTTGAATCCACACTTTTGTAAAATATAAGTCAATTCCTTATTATTGTGATGAAATACTTGAAAACTAATAGGCTTAATTGCACTTTTGGTCCCCCTATTATAGGTGAAAATTGAAAGTAGTCCCTCCATTTTGTTTGTCCCCAGTTTTAGTCCCCCAAACTGAATTTGAGGTCAAATCAGCATGAAGTGTCATTTTTTTAATGACGTATCAAGAAATGACTTACGTGGCAGACGCTGACGTGGAATAAATTTATTATTATATTATTTTTGATTAAAAAATATAATTTTTATTTTTAAAAATCATTTTAATAATTGTTAAATATTTTAAAAAATCTAATTAAAATTATTAAAATAAAATTAATAATTGGACCATCCACACCAAAAGAGTTGCAACCACAGCCTGAACTGCTTGTTGAAGAAGAACTCCTTTAACAACATCAATCTTAGAAACCAAATTCTTTTCATCCTTATCTTGTTTTGTATGTAACCTGTAATCTTCAGCAAACAATCCCAAAACAACATAAATACCGGAATAAATCCAATAAACTAGAATTGGAACAAAAGTCCCTAACATCTCATCAGAAATCCCCAAATCCATTTTTCCCAAACACACAAGAAGAAAAATTAATCAAATTTTTTTTCTTCGATTTGATTCAGGAACAACACACCAGACATAAAACTTGCATGAATTTCAAAGTACTCGAACAAAAAACAAGATTTTGTAATTTGTAAAAATTGGAAACTCTAACCCTTTTTATTGGGGAAATATTAAAAACTGAAAATTGAAACTCTCTTTCCCCGTGTTCCTTCAATCTTGAATGATTGAAAGAAAACCCAAAACGAATTAAATAATGATTGAAAGAAAACTCAATGCTTTCGCCATTTCCAAAACACTCTCCCATTTCCCCTTCCCATTTTCTCTCAAGTTCCTCACCACCACCACAACTCCAAACTCCTTCGCCGTTTCCTACTTCATCAACAAATTCAACTTCTCACCTGAATAAGCACTCAAAGCTTCCAAACAGGTTCGTTTCAACTCCTCTCAAAAACCCGATTCAGTTCTCAACTTATTCACAACCCACGGTTTCACTAATACAGACATGCAAAACATCATCAAAAGAGAACCATGGCTTCTTACCTGCGATACCCACAAAAGGGTTTTACCGAAGTTTCAATTTTTACTCTCCAAAGGTGCTTCTCATTCTGACATTGTTCGCATGGTTAGTGTTTGTGTTTGAAGAATCTGAGTGTAGTGAAACAAGATGAAGAATGAAGAATCTGAGAGGGAAAGATTTGGTGTGAATGGTCCAATTATTAATTTTATTTTAATAATTTTAATTAGATTTTTTTAAATATTTAACAATTATTAAAATGATTTTTAAAAATAAAAATTGTATTTTTTAATCAAAAATAATATAATAATAAATTTATTCCACGTCAGCGTCTGTCACGTCAGCTATTTCTTGACACGTCATTAAAACATGACACCTCATGCTGATTTGGCCTCAAATTCAATTTGGGGGACTAAAACTAGGGACAAACAAAATGGAGGGACTACTTTCAATTTTCACCTATAATAGGGGGACCAAAAGTGCAATTAAGCCAAACTAATATTATGTGACATAAGATGTGTGATGAATTATATTTATATACAAATGATGAGTATATGATAAATTATGTGTAAATAAGAAGCATGATGTATTTATGTATTGCAATGAATCTCAAAGTGATTGTTGTTCATTCTTAGCGAACAATATAATATATGTAAATGATGTGATTAACTTACGATTGTGGTTAAGTGATAAAAAAATATTTATGTGAATTGTGTTTATGATATGATGATGAAATATGATACTGAAAGTGCCTTATTCATACCCAATATAGTATTTAAGAGTAAGGAGTGACCTAGAATGATCAAGGGAGTAGTCGAGAAAAGTTTTATTTCTATGATAGGTGATATCAGAGTTGTGAATCTTCCAAAAATTTCAACCTATTTTGTAATTATAAATAAGAGGACGAGAAAACAAAAAAGGGGAGAGAAGAAAGATTGGAACCAAAAGCTAATAAAATAATTCTCCGGTGCGGTAAACCCTTTTTTCTTCTCATCTATTTTTTGACATTATTGTTGTTATAGAGTTATTTTTTTACTATTCTATGCACGTATGATATAAATAAGAAATTCTTTTTAGTTTAACGATCAAGTATAATTGTTTACTTCTTTATCAAATTTGTGATTTATTATCTTTATGTTGCTTTTATCTTGTGCGATAGATCTTAAACACTTTTGTTATTGTCGTCGTCAGTTCACGCCACATATGCTTCGCCGACTCGCGTATCTGCTCTAGGATTTTTATCATGTACAATTTGTAAAACGCAAAAAATACTAAAATTATTTTCTTAAAATAAAACGATACACAAATTAATAAACAACATGTCACTCATATTATTATTATTATTATCATCATTACTATTATCACCATTATATTGTGAATTTATTTTCATATATATATATATATATACATATAAAATAAAAATTAATAATAAAATTAGTCAACACATAGATATTTTATATCCAAGAACTATGTGAGTCTTGATTTCCCTATTGCACTTGGGGATACATAGGAGCAAAGTCTCCCCCTTGTCAAACCAAATTAATAAAAAATATTTATTTTCTTTCTTTTATTAATGTAAATAATTTATTTTCTTTTTTTTATTATTCATTTTGGAATAAAAATAAAAAAATAAATAGTTTGTAAACAATTAATTATGGAGTAACCGTTTTAACGGACGTTATAGGGTGGTAATAATTAATCGTCGAATCCGAATTTTTGGTTCAAAAATTATTATTTTAGGTTTTATCCAATTTTCCCTTTAATAAAAATAAAATTGGTGGCGACTCCTTTTTCTCGGACAAACCGGACGCGACAACTAGCGACTCAAATTTTATTTTTTATTAAAGGGAAAATTAGATAAAACCTAAAATAATTATTTTTGAAAGATTCGAGAGTCGATTACGAGTAGAGAAGTATTACCACTCTATAACGTCCGTTAAAACGGTTACCTCATAATTAATTGTATACAAATTATTTATTTATTTTTACCCCCAAAAAGAATAATAAAAAAAAGAAAATAAATTATTTACATTAATAAAAGAAATAGATTTTTTTTATTAATTTAGTTTGACAAAGGGAAGACATTGTTCCTACGTATCCCAAGTACAATAGGAAAATCAAAACTTACGTAGTTCTTGAGTAGAAAATATTTATTTGTTGACTGATTTTATTATTAATTTTTATTTAATATATATATATATATGAAAATAAATTCACAATATAATGATAATAATAGTAATAATGATCATAATAATAATAATAATAGGAGTGACGTGTTGTTTATTAATTTGCTTATTGTTTTATTTTAAGAAAATACTTTTATTATTTTTTACATTTTACAAATTGTAAAGGATAAAAATTCAAGAAGGAATCCGCAAGGCAGCGCATATGTGGCGCGAACCGACGACGATAATAACAAAAAAGTTTAAGATCTAACGTATAAGATAAAAACAAAATAAAGATAATGAATCACGGATTTGATAAAGAAGTAGACAATTATACAACAATCGACTTGATCCTTATTAAATTTGATCGTTAAACTAAAAAGAATTTCTTGTTTATATCATATGTACATAAAATAGTAAAAAAATAACTTTATAACAACAATAATGTCATAAAATAGATGAGGAGAAAAAAAAAATTACTGGACTAGAGAATTTTTTTTATTAACTTCTAATCTTTCTTCTCTACTTTTCATCTTTCTCCCTCTTTAGTTTGTTTGTCCTCTTAATTATAGTTAGAATTGATATCTTTTTTTTTTTTTT
>JBBPBT010000623.1:4252511-4287764 GCA_037974875.1 Cicer bijugum
TTTTTTTTATCTTTTTTATTTATATAAACTTAACAAAAAGTCAAGAATATTTTTAATACTTATTATTATATTTTTTCTGCAAATAAAAAAGGAAGAGCTGATAAAATTAGGTGTCAACAACCTAAATATATATCTTTATTATTATTTTTATCGTTATTTATTTTTTAATTATATATTTATTATCTTTCATAAAGACTTTAAAAATGACGGACAAAATTAGGGGTCTACAACTGCCCAATTAGTTGATTATATTATTAAGGGACATGATAGAAAATGATCATTTTCTTATTCCAGCTTTTCCATTATTGATTTAGTTGATTGAGCATTATATTTAAGCCTCATATACTTTTAACATCTTCATTTTTCAATTTGTAGGCGGCTAGAATACCCACAATACAAACTTCAAATTCCTCACGTGATTGATATATTCAAAACATATTGAGACCGTGATTTATATAAAAACCACTTTTCTAGGGGATTAACGTGACGTTAATTTCCTGCCCCAACATATCAAGGTTCATCTAGATAGTGGGTTTTATGTATATCGTTCAGTGGAATTTATAGCATGATCGAAATTATGTATGAGATTTTAGCAAACTTATTTATGAATGAACTACTTCCAATTATGTTTGGTATATGGTTTGAAGAAGGGAAAGAAAAGTAATGTTTGGTAAGAGATTGTGAAATATATGATGGGTGAGAATGGAAAAGGAAACAATACAAAATGCATTTATTGATATTCAAAATATTGAGGAACAAAAGTATGTCGATTCTACATTAAAGTGTCGTAAAACTTTAGGCACATCAATAAGATCAATGTTTTAAAATCAAATAACATTAACAATCACGGGGAAACTTGATAACGTTTCCATTGATGACCTTGCCACTTGGATATATATAGGAGAACATAGTCAATATCTTCAAAGTCGTATTTAACCATGGTTTGTCTTCAATAACCATAAAAAATTCATACAAGGTTTGTCATTTTTTAGATTGCTGAATTTTCTATGACATCAAATAGTAAGTTGTAGTGATGAAAGTTCAACATAGACGACCCAACTTCTAGCGATTTACTGTGGAGAGAGTCAAGGAAGTATGTTTCTGACCTAGAAGTAGGGGTGGTACGATGAATATGAATCTATTTAGTATCAGGTTCAAATCTTGTGGACAAGTGACTTGAGATAGAACAACCATAAAGTAAAGCAAAATATGATAATTGTTAGACTTATGAAATCAATTGGTAACAAATGACTTCTTTGTGATGTATATTTTTTTTTGTGAAGGGTCTCCATGATTTCAAGTATCAATGGTTTGTAAGATTTCCAATATTTTAGCCATAGGGTCTTTCAGTTGGTTTGGACCATCTTTGTATGTTCCAATTCATCCATGATTTTAACTCGGAAATGTGTCCGGTAAGGGTATTATGATACCTTTTTTTTTTGTAATGTTATTTTTATCTGTGAAGGAATATGTCATGATTATGCAATGCAATGTGTGAAAAAGTATATATGCATGGGATGTTGAAGAACCATTTGTCACATATTTGTGAATATATTAATCAATAACTAAGATAGGGCTATGAGATCAAGAGTGGGGCCAAATTGAATTCATTAATGAAAAACTAGAATATAAGTTTAAAAACAAAAAGCAAAACCTAAAAAGAATTTAGAAACCCTAGTGAGCAATCAATTTTTTCATTTGCTCGATTAAATTTTTACAATGTTCTATAAAAATGAAGATCTCATGAGGAGTAGAGAGAGGAATAATCATCCCATCAACATCTCTTAATAATGGTGGGACATATCTCACAGTCGAATTTGTCAAATAAATGAGTGTGGAAAAGCGATCGGTCCAAAACATCCCTTCTTGCACAAGTATCTCAATTGTGTCTTTTTGTGCATGCACCTCGTCATCCTTTCTTGCAAGTCTAATTCGGTCTTCCTCAATGATCTCTTCTTGACATTGTCTGTCTACCATGATCTTACTTTCACATTCTGCTTTTACTTTCTCTAGCTATATATTGTCTGTCTACCATGATCATGATTCTTGCATACGAGCAAATTCATGTTTCTCCCCAATGTTTTTTAGCAACTCCTTAAGTCTGAGTCCCTCAATCACTGCATAATCCCTCTCTTGACGTTTGAGCATCAACTCTTCATTCGCACCTCGCATACATATACGAGTTCTCTCTTTGCCTTCTTCTTCCTCCCTTGTCCTCTTCTGCACTTTATCAAGGACGAGGGATTTTTGGGCATTCTCATATTTCAGATCTCTACAGACCTGGTGAGCTTTTTCCAGTTCTTGTTGTAATTTTTCGATTTCTTGTTCCTTTAGAACTAAGTCGGCCTCTAAATCTTTGTGATGTATTTGATCGAATTTCGGATTCATTTTAGATATCGAACCAAATCGTATTTATAAATTTTAAAACATATTTTTTGTATGATATATTTGCATTAAACAATTATTTGTTTGTTTAAATTAATTTTTAATAATACTTATTTGTTTAAGTTGATATATTTTTATTACCATTTCATTTCATGTAATTCAAATCTAATCAATTTATGTTATTTCGTAATTTAATCTTTAGGATATTATATATAATATTTTGCTTCAAATTTATTACATCAATGTAATTTTATAATAATATTATTAAAATAATATATTACAAATTATAATTTGAGTCAACTGAAATCCAATCCAATTTAAACTACATTAGTTTGGTTGAGTTAGATTTTATTTTAAGTTATCATTCAAACTAAACTGAACCACGAACACCTCTAGTTCAAATATTTGTTTAGGAGAATGATTGTATACTGCACTTGAGGGAGTATGCAAGAAGTTTGTGTATTCTAACTATTTTGACATAATGTTATTTTTTTATCCATCGGACAATAGTTGTAAAATTTTATTTGGTTTTGGACTTTCCATGTTATATATTTATGTATATTATATATGATATTTTGTTTTAAATTTGATACATTAATGTAATTTATAATATTATTATTAAAATAATATATTACAAATTGTAATTTGACTCAATTGAAAATCACTCTAATTTAAACTATATTAATTTAGATCAAATCAGAATTTATTTTGAATTATCATCTAAATTAAATCGAACCGCGAATAACCTTAATTTAGATATTTGTTTAGGAGAATGAATATACTATGGACTAAAAGAAGTTTACAAGAAGTCTATGTATTTTAACTATTTTGATATAATATTATTATTTGACTGTCATTATACAATAATTATAAATTTTTCTCTAGTTTTAGAGTTTTACACATTATATATATTTATATTTTAACTGTGTTTTTTTAATTTTTTAAATAATATATACGCTTTTATACCATAACAAGAATAACAAGAATATAGTAAATTATGATTATTCATATTTAGAAATAAATTTTCAAAAGTGACACGCATCACTATAAAAAGGACATACTATCAATTTTTTTTATTGAACTATCAAATTAATACAAATGCACACAATTCGGGGGATGCACGAGAACTTTTCTAGTATGAGATTAAGAATGTAGTTGGTTATTTACTAAAATAAAAGGAGTAGTTGACAACTATTTTAACTTTTTTTTTTTATATATTAAAAACTCCTGTAGCTTATTTGTTTTGTTGTTAACTATTTTAGCTAATATATATGTGCCACAAAAAACTATTTTAGCTTATATACCTTTTTTTTAAAAAAAATATATTTTTTTGCTTAAATACATATATTTTGAGTAAAAAAAAAAAGATTATATACTTTTTTTGACACAATTTTAGCTTATATAATTTGAACTATGTTTTTTTTTTTTAACAAAAAAGCAATAAAATTTTCAATTCCTTTTCATAATGTACCACGCCCATCGTGCTCCCTCGTACCACAATTGAAAATTAAACAGAACATAACAGCAATAATTACCAATAATTAATATTCAAATGACGCCACGCACAAAAACAGAAACCCAATATAAACCCGCCACATGTCTTATACATGTCCACGTCAACGTAGCATAAGCGAATTACCCACCACAAATAAAAACGAATTCAGAGACCCACGGAAGAAACCACCTCACCGAATCCCGCATTCCAAATCTTCTCTCCTTTCTTCTCTTCTTTTGCCCTAATTCCCCAATCAAACAGATCCCGGTAAACGCTTTTTTCCCCCTTTCTCAGGAAAATTCTCCCTAATTTTCTCGAGAAAGTTAGGATCATCGAACGGAAAACAGATTAAAGAGAAAAAAAAATTATAATAATCGAAGAGAATTATGAGCTTCCAGGACATCGAAGCTGGCCGGCCGTTCGGTTCAAGACGCGGACCGATCAACGGGAAACAAGACCCAACGCAAGCGGTCGCCGCTGGGATTTTTCAGATCAACACTGCCGTTTCGACATTTCAGAGACTCGTCAACACCCTCGGAACCCCCAAAGATACCCCTGAGCTTCGCGAGAAACTGTTAGTTCTAAATCATCGTTGAATTTCTTTTGATTCCGTTGTTCTGTTTGTTGAATTCGATTTATGCTTTTGCTTTTTTTTTTTTATTTATTTAAAAAAGTGAAATTTCGCTGTGGATTGAGCTCAATTGCCCTCGGAATTAGGTAGATGTTGCTGAAAGGTGTTAATTTTGAGAATTCGGCTTTGTTTATAGATGCTGTTGATGCGGTTTATACATCTGCATCGGCTAATTATTGTGGAATTATAGTGTATATGTTTTGGAATTCTTAAAGAGAGAGAATTGTATAGTGGATGGTGGCTGAAGAGGTGTAAAATTGAAAGGAATCACACATTGGATTCAAATTGGAAGTAGGTTGTAACGATGGTTTGGGATTTAGGGTTAGTGCAAGTTGTGGTAGAGGTATGGAGAATTATAGATGAGTGGGGATATCTGAATGTGGCTTTAGGATTCCTACTCTTACGGAGCTTTTTGGTTTTTGGGTTTTAATGTTGGTTTGCTAAATTGGTTTTGCGAGCAGTTTGGTTACTAACCTATTTTTGAAAATCTGGTTCAAGTTAATGAACTGCTGAAATGGTTTTGTGACTCTGAGTTTGGTGTGATTCAGTTTAAAGTTATTATTTTGAACAGGCCTAATTGAATTTTCCAGTGGTGTTAATGTAAACAGTGCGTTAGGAAGGGTTTTCTATTTTAGCTAATTTTCAACAACCTTTTTCTTTGATCTAAATGGAAATGTATTTGGTTGTAGTTTTAGTGAATCACGGTTGTTTTTTGATTTGTGTAATGTATGAGTAAAGAGGACAGAAGGTGGCTCTGGTTAACAAGACGTCTTCCAATTGCTGTGGGCTGTTGGGAAAATGATATAGTTTTTCTTGACTTGCAAACTGCTCCAATCCCCCTTGCATTTTAATATTTTTTATTCAGCGACATATTTCTATACATTGTCCACAACAAAATCTTCCTGTAAGTTTTACCTATAGGCTCTTACTATGTCAGGCTTTTTAAACTTGCAGTCACAAGACAAGACTACATATTGGGCAGTTGGTGAAGGATACATCAGCTAAGCTTAAACAAGCTAGTGACATTGATCATCACGCTGAAGTTAATGTATGTTTGGACCATTGTGCTTTGCTATACATCATCTGCATATGCAGGGAAATTAATATGGTCTCAGAATTTGTATAGATCAAGTTCTGAAAGTCATGAAGTACACACGTGCGCACACCAACACACACACCCACCAACACACACGTGCCCACACATGCATTTTCAGATATCTATTGATTTATTTCACTAAAATTCTTGCCGTCCTCTCTACCAAATAAGTATTTTCTTAATCGTTTTGCATCATCCTTTAAGGAATACTGCAAAAAATTATTATAGTTCATAATATATTGTATATTTAATATTGTATTTTAGGGTGCTGTGACCTTGATGCCTTTTACCTTATTTCTTGTATTTGAAGGCAAGCAAGAAGATAGCAGATGCTAAACTTGCGAAAGATTTTCAAGCAGTTTTGAAAGAGTTTCAGAAGGCACAACGTCTTTCAGCTGAGAGGGAAACGGCTTACACTCCTTTTGTTCCACAAGCAGTTCTTCCTTCAAGGTGATTTTTTGTCAATTATTATTGGAGTTCCTAAATGTGAATTGAATGGGCTAAATTGTGTCCCTTTCTTTTTGGTTATGTAGCTTTTATAGAACGAGAACTGTTTCCGTACACTGAATTCTAGCTTTTAAAATACTAGTTTAATTTGTCTTTACTTGGTTTTATGGTGATCAATAATGCTTCTTTAGTTGCACTTAGTGCTTTGTTGTTATTAATTTTGATGACTTCTGCATACAATGGTTATAACATGTGCTTTTCTTTCTGGCTTGCAGCTATACAGCTAGTGAAATGGATATTGATTCTGATAAGACACCAGAACAGCGTGCCCTTCTTGTGGAATCCAGGAGGTTATTTGTCATATATTATTAAAGATTTAGATTAACACTGTTTTATATATTTTTTCTCTAAAAAATATTGCATTGTTTCAGACAGGTGGCATCCTGAAATGTCATTTTAGGTCAAATAATAGTATTACTTATCCGAAGTCTTATTTTAGCCTTAAAATAGAATTGATGGCAAAACCACCTTCTTTCTTCCGTTTTTCTTTTTGATAGTTCGAAGGAGTTGCAACACAAGTTAATCCTATCTTTTTGTAAAATTTGATTGATAATGGATGTCAGTTATTTATGAGAAAAGGTTTTCCTTCCAATTTAACCTAATTGCAATCCCTTGCATATTCATCTGCAAAGCATTATATTGCTGAAAAGAATGGATACTAAAAACTGTCATTTTTCTTTTCATATATATTTAGTGGTGCACAATCCCAAACAGGATTGTCCGTATCACTAAATTAGATGAACAGCTGAACTTTCATTTGTTTTATCAGAAACGATACTTTTCAATTCAACAGATTGCATTATTTAGTATCTCACTCTTTGATTATTCATGCTACAGGCAAGAGGTTTTATTCTTAGATAATGAGATTGCCTTCAATGAGGCAATCATTGAGGAAAGGGAGCAAGGAATTCAAGAAATACAGCAGCAAATTGGTGAAGTAAACGAAATTTTCAAAGATCTCGCTGTGCTTGTCCATGAGCAAGGAACCATGATTGGTAACTTATTTCTTCTGTCGTTTTGGCACAATTTTACTGCTTTGTTAATTTATTTTCTGTACTTGTTCATGTTATCTGATGTCACTTATTTCATTTTGTAGATGACATTGGTTCCAACATTGAGAACTCCCATGCAGCAACCGCACAAGCAAAATCTCAACTTGCAAAAGCTTCAAAAACTCAAAGATCAAATTCGTCTTTGGTAATATATAATTTTCTTATTGCAGTTTATTACTTTTTGCAAGTATCAACTTGCTTCCGTGACATTAATTTATATATTTGGGACCTTGTGGGACCTCCTGAGTAGGTCTATTCTAAGAGAATTGGCGAAAGAGCCGAATAAAAAGAGGATTGACCTAACACAGTTTTGTAGGGCTTGCTTTATTGAATCCTTGTTGACATGCAAAATTGAACTTATTATATAGCTTGCCTATTGTTTTGTGAAGTATTGTTAGCAATTGTGGCAAATTTCATACTATTTTACCTTTTGAGAGAGAGATTGTTTTTTGTTGGCACCCCGGGGGGTGTAGGGAAAGTTCCATCACTAAATTTTTGTGTATATAGGCACATATTTCTAGAACACGTGACATACGTTGAGTATTTATATGACTTTATATACAAGTAGTAGATATCTCAATTTCTTTTAAGAAATGGAGAGGATCTACCCCCAGGAGCAGGGTTTGTTGCAGATTTAATACCATCTTGATATTCTAGTATATTATAACATCATTTGATTAATGTAGCCAACTCCACTAGGTGGGAAAAGGCTTTGATTTTTCTTGTTCACCATCTTGGTTATTTGTTACATAATCTTTTTTTCTCTCTCAAAACATTATATATTTTTCATTGCTTATTTTGTGTATTTGTCTGTTTTAAGGCATGTTTGCTTTTGGTGATATTTGGGATTGTGCTTCTCATCGTGATCATAGTTCTTGCTGCTTAGTTAAAGATTCTACTAATTCCATCACGGTGCTAATGCATATATACGGATAGCAGCAGATAGATTACCTTGCTGATGATGTTACTTAAGTGGTGTTTTACCGGGTCTCGATTGACTGGAGTTTGACGCAGCTGATTCAGTGCATGATGTGAGAATTCCCTTTGGTGTATTGTGATTTTGTTGTGGGGTGTTATGTTCTCTCTTATGTTAGTGTTTGGGGTTTTAAGGATGTGTCAACTTGTGCTGTAAGTTCTCTTCTTGTTTCTTTAATATAAAGAATATATTAATTCTTTGATTTTCCTTTACTTGTAAATGCAACACCGAAATTGGCAGTGCTGACCCCTCTTCAGCAAGACATTGATTTATGATAATCGGTTTTCTTGTCTAAGGCTGTGTTTGAAGAAAAATAGATGTACTTGATAATTTTTGGAACGCACTGGTTCATAATTATACTTTCATGCCTGCGGAAACTTGTTCATATGTGTCTGTTTTAAGCTTGAAAAGTGGCAAGGCTAGTGAAAGTGGAAAATTGCTATTGGAACTAAAATCCAATTTTGATTTAAATCCGATACCTCTTTTTTTTCTCTACCCTTTTCTTGTCCTATTCATTAGTAAAATCCATCCTTACTAACATTGGGCAGTCCGTAACAAAGCAACGAAGATTATTAAACTTTGTAATAGTAATCATGCATAAGATGTTGATATCCGTTGAATATGTGGTATTTTAAAGAGTTTCCTGGCAATTTCTGTCTGTTACGTTCTGATAGCGACTTCTTGGCCAAATGGTGATGTGTAAATGTTTCCTTTTAATAGTTTATCTGCTTGGTCACATTAATTGTTTCCTTGCAGTATTGTTCTGATAATTTTGTTTAAAAAAAGAACAATCTGATAATACACGGCACTTACCTGTAGTACAGGTCAAATATTTTATTCTTTTTACTAAAGTACTAGGTAAAAGATAAACACCATATCTCTTGTCTGTTTTCTTTTTTAATTTTTGATTCACTGTAAATATATATAGTTTAAAATATATCTATGTTTTTAAAACTTATACAAATATCAGTTGTACTGTATATTTTTAATTCTAAATTTAAATTTAGGACAAAATTGTATTGTTAAGGCAAATTTATATTGAAAAATATCCTTAATAAAATTGGTAGCCGGTTATTAGTAGAATTGACTATTAATGATGAAATTTTTTGGGTGTTACTAAAAATCACTATTACTAAGATAAATGAAATTAAAACTCTTGAATATTGGGTAAAGTCCAACCTTTGCTCCAGGAATATATATAATCATCGAATTGATCAATTCAAACCATGCTAATGGATTGGTTAAGTAATTATGACACTCAAATCGCTTGTATGAATCAAAATCATCACCGTTTGTTTTTTTTTTCTTAATCATATCATTGGGCAAAAATAAATTGGGAAAGTCAACCCAGTATGTCGGTATGGAAAAATATTTATGAGAAAAATCAGTCTATTAACTGAATCTCAATTGCTTTAAGAGATAGTTTTTTTCTTCTTCTTCTTCTTCCGTAGCACATGAGAAAGCTTTAGTTTTTTAAAAAAGTATTCTATTTCCACCGAGAACAATTAAATGTCACGACAATTTTTTAAAAAATGTAAAGGTAATGCACAAACTGAATAAAATGATTTTATAATTGTCGTTTAACTTTAATTATTTACTATGCCACATTGTATTGTATTATTTTTTAAATCAATTAGTATACTACTCGTGCGTTGTACGGGTTATTATTTTTTAAATTAATTAGAATAGTATGCGTGGTACGGATTGTGCTTCAGTAGTTATAGTTATTTTGAAATTTTTAACAATGTTTATTAAATATAATAAAATTATTGTAATATATTAATTAAATAGTAAAATATTATAATTTATAATAATATTGTCATGAACATAGATTTAAATGCACTTGTACATGTTAGCCGGATAAAATATCAATAACACTAGAAACGAATATAATAACAAAAATAAATTGTCACTATTGATAATCACAAAGATAATAGATTAAACTTCATGTTAAATTACTTGAATATGAATGATGACAAATTTTTCAGTTCAATATCGTTTATTTTATATTGATCAACAAAAGTAAAATTCAAAAAGTGTAAGTTGCCATAAATAAGTCGATTGAACTGTAACATGATCAAGTTGGCCATATAATAGACTACTAAATAAATTGTGACATTTTAATACAGAACTTATTTCATAAATAATTAGCATTCGACGTTTAGGAAAATTAATTATATTATTTAATTATATGAAATATATATATATATATATATATATATATATATAACAACGTAGATCGATTATAAAATTTATAGACTTACATGTCAGACATTTTAGAATACTTAATTGTAGGCGTTGTATGTGTGGTGCAAATGTTTGATTTCTTTGTCGTATATTAAGATCTTCAAATCTTGTTTGTTCTTTACTCTTGATATGATTACATAAAATTATCCGTGACTAAACACATATTTAAGTAAATATATACAACGTAATTCAATGATTGACTTTATGATTTGTTGATTGTCATTGCATAAGAGACATCAATAAAAAATTGCCTTGTATAAGCTTGAAATGTCAAGATGATTGGGATAGAGACATCGACATCCTAGGTATATAGATCAAGTTTCGAACATTTTTCCATATATAATCTCAACCTCAATGATATGATTTGCTAGGCTGGTCACAATTAGTGTTGTACCATTACACAAACTTTCATATTGGTCTAAATTTCTTAATAACATAATTGGAGCACAAACCTTAACTTTGATTTTATGATTTGGATATCCAGATTTAGTAAGCGAGCTAAAAAAATGATGGTGTTAGGATATCGAATGCTCCACTCCCAATATCTAACGACCTATCAACAATATCTGAACTTAAATATTTTTTTTTGTCTCTTGTAATAAAGAATGTAATTAAAAATTAAATCCAATATTTCCATTATGTTAATAGTATAATGTGAACAAATTTAATAATATCATGAAGTATCTGGTATTAGGCCTAGTATGTACTTGTCGATTGAATCAACAACTTGTATTGTCGAGACCAAAATTACTCTACACTGCAAAAATTCACATTTGTTTAACGTTGTATTAAGTTAGGATATGTGCTTTTAACTATGGCATCAAGTGGGTCGTTGAAACTTGTATTCAACAAATCATCTGGTATTTCAATTTTTGCATGACCATCATTTGACTCTTTTAGTTTATCATCTCCAATTTTCAAGATCCATTTAGAGAAAGTCTTCAAATCGTCTACATTTAGATTTTGGAGTGATGGTTGTATTCACATGGTTTTATGTCAGCGTCAACATACAATGATCCTTTATATGAAGAATTTATTGTAACATTGGTAATATCATATGGATTTCCCCTTGGGGTTACAAAGATAATTTGTCTAAAATCACCACCAAATACCACTTTTCTTACAAATATATGATCTTTAGAGCTTGTGTCACTCAATATGTCTTTCAAAGTTTTATTTAGAGCCTCACAATAAAATTTGTGAGCCATTGGAGCTTTATCCCAAATGATCAATTTTGTAACTTTTAGTAAATCAACATGTTCACTACTTTGGAGTGTGCGATTAATCTTCCAGGAAGTGAAAGTGATGCTCTTCCACTTGAGACCACAATTAGCACAATTTCCTTCCTTCAACCCTATCTTGAAGTCAAAGTACGGTCCTACACTATGGTTGTTTATAACTTATGTGATAGTTGAAAAATTTGTCCTTATTTCCTATGAGACACATTTGAGTCTATAACCATCTTCACCATAGAAAAAAAGTAGTGGATATTGATATACTAGATAGCTAGAGTGAAACTCATCAGTTATCTATTCTATAGTTGCCCACTTTGTGTTTGCATTATGATATCTCTTATGGAGTCACAATCAACATCTCCTACTATTAGAGCAACAACTTCAGAAACAATTGGTTGATTGTATATTCTCCCATTAGTTGTTCTCTCAAAAATAAGTCTGAGTTTCAAATCATGAACATTACCTTTATGCAATCTTGACCTAACCATTTTAAAGGATTTAACATATGTATTAAGCAGATAGAACATTCGAGAAAGTTGTGACACAATCTTAGAGTCAATGTTGGAAATATTCCTACACAACGTAATAAACTCGTGTAACATGAGTTGATATATAAAATATAAAATTTCTAACAATGGAGTATATATATGAGCCAATGTAATATTGTATTTTATCATCTTAAACCTTGCATTTCATTTTGTACTTCATTCTCAGTGTCATAAATATAAAGTTGAGCAAACTTTGGTGTATGTCCTGATAAATGCAACAAACTTCCAATCTCGTGCTATGTTTGACCCTGTATTCTTATATTTGGTTGTCATCTACCATTACTGAATTTGTTGTCGAGTTTTGCGCCAGGGGATGTGAATGCAAACATCATGTTATACATTCTAAAATTTTGTTGAAATAATTTACTATGTGTCGATTCATGATCAAACATTAAATGTTGTAGGACACGTGGTGGTGCTTTTAAATGAGGTAATTGGACTTTTCCATTTCCACAATAGAGATGAAACTTAGGATTAGCACAATGTCTTATCTTGTACATGCGTTCTTGATACCACGTGTTGGCCCATAGTAGTTACCTTGGACATTGTTGTTTGGTTCAGCTGTCGTATTTTGCATGATTTTATCTTCTTCGTCACTACTAATAATGTATGCTTCAGAGGTGTATTCTTGGAATGACGTTGAGAGTTCATTTGACAAAGATATTTAAACTGTGTTATCATAAGTAAAATGTTATATGAAATTTATACGTCACAATAACAACTGATATTGTACCTTTTGATGAATCCATTTGAATTTCAAAGTTCCAATTTTCATCCTCAAAACCATCATGAGATTGTGTAGCATGTTGTAAATGCACGAGAAAGCTGGAACTATATGTGTTGTTAGTAGTCGTCGTGTATTTTACTTGTGAAGAGGTTGAACCTTGATAAATGTTTGGGAACTTGTTTTGGAGGTTGACTCCTTCTATGTGAATGTATGTTACTTTGCTTTTGCTAATCACTTGCTCACTGAAATTAGGTTGAGTACCTATTGCTGAATGCTACCCAGTTTCATTGTAACTCTGATAGAATCACACTAATTGCTTTTGATTAATGACTTTAGAGATAACATCAGTCAATGTAGGTCTGGAGATAAAATTGCTTTTACGTGCAAGTTTTTAAGTATTATTGGTTAAAAGTAAATACTTAATATGGATTGAAAATTTTTGATTTATAATTCTAATTAAATTTATATAAAGTTTCATAAAATTAAAAGAATAACAGATTTTAAATACATCATACGTGCGCCTTCATCAAGATGTCAGTGGTTCAATTTTAAATTCTTGCATATGGAGAAAGCTTAGTTGGGATGAAGAATCTGGCACGTATGTTCTAACATGTTTGAAGATTAAATAATGTTAAACGGCAATAATACAAATTATCTACTTAATTATTTTAAAAAATATTTATTATTCAATTATTTCACCTGTTTTATTTTTGTGAATATATTTAAATCTTGCGATCAAATCCTTGTGACCACACGAAAATTACTCTTTGCATCTATAACATAATTACATAGTTTTACAAAAACTGGTCATCGTGTAAAAAAATAGTTTTCACAAAAAAAAATCATTTAATTTTTTAATTGAGGGACTAAATTTTACATCCTAGAAAAGTTATTAGACTATATTAATATATTCGATGGATATTTACACTAGGGATTTCATAATTATTTTATAGAGTATTGACTAATTGATCATTTATAGAATTTTGTAAATTTAGAATCATCTAAAGTGAAGAGAATTTATGAAGAAAAAAAAATTGAGTTTCGACTTCTCTATTTGAAGGCGTTAAAATAATTTGTATGAATTATTTAATAAAATAAGCGCTTATGTAAGTATTTTGAACAACTTCCAAAAATAATTTATGATATACTCTTTGAATCTTACAAAAAGAACAACTTGATTGAAGCTTACTAGTTATAGGGCCAAATTTAATCTTCCATCAATTATTTATTGTAATCTTATAGTAACATTTAATCATTTCTAGGTTTGTTCCATTTAAAATAATTTATTTAGAATTATCTTATGAGTAAATATATGTTAAGAGAAGTGTTAACAACATTTTTTTAGCATTTATTTTAATATTTATTTTTTTTATTGATAAAATTAATGCGAGTCCCACGTAAATTAGTGAGGTCCATGTAGATTTCACCAAATGAAAGAGTAATTTGTGACTTATGTAAATATTTGAATGAAATTACAAAATAGCATGTAATATACTCTCATAAGCTGTCTTTCAACTAACTCTATAAGCTCTTAAAAACTAACTTATAGAAACAACCTTATTTTTTATTTCAAAAATTATCCAAAAAATATATTGTATTTTGCACGGTCAAATATTTTTAAATGTTTTTTTTATTTGATGAAGTGTTTTCATTTTGTTTGGTCTTTTCTATGTTTGGTTCAAAAAAAAAAAGTGAAAGAAAAGAAAAGTGAAAGAAATGAAAGTAAAAAGTAACAAAACAACCTCATGACTAAATTGGCCATGAACTGATCCTTGACATTTTTGGTCAACACGCGTACAAAACAAAAAAGAGACTCCTTTATTTTTCTTTTATGATCAAAATAATGGTAGGAGTAGCTAATCTAATGTATCAGTCACACACTATCTTCAGCAACACCGAAAATTACTTTACGCAGTATACTCATATAAATAAAAAAATAAATAAAATTATTCTCTTTGCCCTTTGGATCCCCCATTTTCGCAGATCCAGTGGACTCCCTTATAAACACAGACCTCACCTCATTTGGAAAATCACATCAAAAGCTCACCGTATCTGAGGCTTTTCTCTAGGGATGGCAATTAGACTCAGACCCAGTGGGTACCCGCAAAAAAAACCCGCAATGGGTAGGGTAAAAACCCGCATAATGGGTATGGGCACGGGGACGGGTAATTACCCGCAAAATTAAACGGGTATGGGTACGGGTACTATAGTACCCACCCCGCCCCGCACCTGCACTTATATAAATATATTATTTATTTATTTATTATATTAATATTTAGTTTAATTAATTGTTTTCTTTTATATTTTAATATCTATTAATATCATTAGACCATTACAATATTTATAATCAAATCAAAAGATAAACATTTGCAAACTTTTTAAGAATTTGATTATGATTAATAGTTAAGTAATTGTGACTTTATAACTAAGAATTATATCTTATTAATTGTGTCTTTATAATTATACTTGCAACTTATAAATTGTTTTTACTGATCTCAAATAATATTGTCGTAAGACTTGCAACTTCATAAAATATTATTATGGATATTTGAATGTGTATTGTAACGAGTGTTCACTTGAAATGTTTTGAGTTAGAAAATATTTTGGTTTATAATATTTTATGATTTAATTTATGATATTTGGATAATTTTTAAATGGGTAAATACCACATATAGTCCCTTAACTTAATTTCGGTTAACATTTTAGTCTTTTATCTTTTTCTTTCCCCCGATTTGGTCCTTTATTTTAATTTTAAATGATAATTTGATCTTTTATGTTTTAAAATGTCAACAATTTTATTCTTATTTTATGCAAAATTTCAAAAAATTCATCAAAAATTTCAAACAAAACACAGAAAATTAATTATCATCCTCAATATAATGCTATTTCATCAAACTTATAACTTAAATCTTTAAATAAACTCATATTTTTATCTCTAACAACATCAAATAAAGAATGACAAATATGAGTTTATTTGAAGATTTGAGTTACAAATTTGATAAAGTTTATTTTATATTAAAGAATATAACTAAATTTATGAGTTTTGTTTGAAAATTTCGATGAATTTTTGTAAAAAAAAAAGGATAACATTGTTAACATTTTAAAACAAAAAAGATTAAATTGTCACTTAAAATTAAAATAAAGGACTAAATCGGGAAAAAAAAGATAAAGGACTAAAACGTTAACTGAAATTAAGTTAAGGGACTATAAGTAGTATTTATCCTTTTTAAATTTAATCACAAAATAATATTTGTTTATCGATTTATTTTAGTTAAAGAGTGGGTAATGGGTACGGGTACGGACACTTAGGTACCCAGAGGGTAAGGGTACGAGTATTAAAGTTGATACCCAAGAGGGTACGGGCACAGGTATGGGTATTTTTTTAAACTGCGGGTATGGGTACGGGTACTATAGTACCCTACCCAAACCCTACCCATTGCCATCCCTACTTTTCTCACTTCTCCCCTACTCTCTTCTTCTTCTATTTTCTTGAGTAGTCATAGTGCTATATTACGAGTAACCTTTCTAAATCTGTTTTCTACAGTGCAGTAGAAAATCGATACAGTTGTCTTGCACAATTTGGGCAGTGCCTCGAAACGTCTTAAAGAGAGCGACCTAGTCCGCGACTCAACCCAGTTATTTCATCGGTGGCATTGTTATTTTTTTAAAAGTTATTTTCAGAAATAACACTTCCATTTGGGGAAGGACCTGTTGTGGATAAATTCTTAAAGATATTCATCTGAGATGCCTCGGGTTTTATTTCACCAATTTTGTTTTGCAGGTTCATTTTATGTTGCAGTTGCTCGTAGGTTGTTGTCGACACAAATTTACAACACATAGAAGTTATGCTGAATTTTCCCCATGCCCTCTTTGATTGTAGAAATAGTGAATGCATAAAAACTTATACAAGGCACTAATTGAATAGATGGTTAATTAATTTGTTTATTTGAAAGAACAATTGTAATTAGTAATAAGAGATTAATTTTCCTACGCTTTCAACAAATCCCAATCACTCATATCTATAATTTTAGAAGTAGTTATAGCTAAAATCAAATGTTTTTAATGATTTGATAGTTATGATTGAATGAGAGTTTCAAAAACTTTTGATAGGGTAAAAAATCGACTTTATGAAGATAGATTATTTTCTACATGTGAGAAATTCAGGAAAATTGTAGTTATGCCAAGCAAACTATTTTTGTTGACTGATGAGAAAATATCTTAAAATAAATACAACAAATACACAAATACACAAATACTGAATCTGTACCCTTAAAAAAAATACTGAATATGTAGAACCACTGAAGCAAAAGTTGCATTAATTAATAAAAACCTTTAAGATTGTTTCAAATATTTGGATACTCTGCTATTAAAATAATGCAATGATGTTACCACAATTACAAGAGTTGATAAGAAGGCTGCAAAAAATGTAACCGTAGAGACAAGATCAGAGTGCGCCTTTATGCCAGATGGTATTCTCCAAACAACAGCAGCATCATACAGATTGGCATCATCATTTTTCAATTTGAACAAGCAATGACTATTTTCCACCTTTTCCTTTGTCCTGCAGCGCAGTAACATATCCGGTACACCAACTTCAACTATCGAGTAGCCACTTTCGTTCAGAGGCTGCAAAAGAAGAGTGAAAAGAAAAAGAAAAGAGAAATCAGGCAATTCTGCAGTCCTAGTACCGGGTAAGGAACAACCTATAGTAATACTAGTATAGTATTTTGTTTAAGACAACTTTTTTATTCTTGTAAAAGGACAAACTTTAGTAATGCTGGTATATAATAATTACGACATATAGCACTAATGGATGATAAAAGTAATTTAATATGGTGCAAGTTGCAGAGAATCAAGAATCATCATGAATTCATGATCTCTAGATGAAGCAATTATCGTAAGGTGATGAGTTCAATTGGCAACTTAGTCTGTAAATGAAAAATCCTCAATCATCTTAATCTTTTCGAGACAATTTTAGTGACTAAATTAACTGACCCATAAAGACTAATGCTATCGAAGATTTTCAACTTCACAAATTTATAAATGTTAATTTCATGGATCAAATTGTATGACCCTTATATCTTTAGAGACTAAAATGGTGATTCGTACTTAGGTGATAGTGCCTTTTAAAGATACATACTTTCTTCCTTTGCAGAACTTTAGATTCAAACAAACATAAAGGGCAGACTTAACTAAATGTGACATTAAGATATAAATTGAATTATAACAGCCTTACTTGATATCGTGCGTGCAAAGGAATCTCTATGCTGATTTCAGTTGGCTGTAGCAATGTATTTGGATTTATATCTAAGTGGATTTCAACAGCAGAACGATTGGACAAGAACGAAGGCTGCTCCAGATTTGTATCACCAAAGACAGCTAGATCATTGAACACTGAGATAAAATGTGTTAGTAATTGGAAGAAATATGGAGATGTTCCTTAAAGTAAAAATATGAAACTTTTTAATTTTTATTTTATTTATTTTCTTTTATTTGAATCTGAAAAGCATATGAAGAGTACTTACCACCACGCTGAGCTAAATGTTGTAACTCAAATGGATCAGCAAAAACTCCTAAAGGCAGTCTTTCAATAATTATAAATTCACATGAGTCACTTAAAGGTTCAGACAAAGACTTCAACTGTTGAGTTTGCAATTTGACTAAAGTAGACACATGACGGTGAGAACCTTCACCAACAAGATCGTGCCTTAGAACTGACAATCTTAACACTGAATTATGGTTTTCTGAAAGCACTTCACACAGACCAGAAGTGACTTCTAGAGACAAGAAATTTTCAAAATCCGAATCATGTAAGGTATTATATCTGTCAAAATAAGACTGCATCAGAAATTGCTTCATTGGAGAAAAAGTTTTAGCATTTCTGTTATTAGAGCTAGGATTTGGGGAACCAACCACCTGAAATGAAAATGAAAGATATTACTCAACATGATTAAAAGAAAAAAAGACACTTTAAATGGAAGTACTTTTGAGCAAGAGAAAGGTCAATTAAGCACGAATTGCTTTAGGATACAATTAGGCAAGAATGCGAGATTATGCAAACTTTGCAAAGGTATCAAAAGACATCTGCATGCAAATGTTCATCCAGAGAAAAGAAAATAAATTACCAGCTTATGTGGATTTGCGCAGAACTAAGGGATCTAAATAGTCTACAAAATATTGAAAAATATAAAGCTGATTATTTTTTTGTTTTCTTGACAGGAAAGAAATATCAGAAGAGAAGAAGAAAAAATCAACCGTAGGATGCTGCGAAGTTGTCAAACCTCCATTCATATCTTAAATGAGTATTTATTTACTACTCCCAAGTTCCAACTAGCTTATAGTTGAGAATATTAAACTATGATATGCACAATCAGTATATAATGTATTGTGCTGCGTGTTTAGTGCAATCTTAGGTACATTTTATGTATTTCACAAATTGAACACAACAAATACAAGGACTAGCAGTAAAAACAGCAGATCACAAGTATACCCTTGAATCATACAGAAAAATCTACAGCTTTATAAATAGCAAGCAGGGGTAAAAATTGAACTTTCTCTTTTGGCTTGATGGAGTTGGACTACAGATTGAACATAGAGATTAAATGCATGACTATTATAGCCTATTTCTAGGATAAGAGGATAATCAAATATCAAACACACAGACCTCTTTCAGTTATGCGGGAGTACAAAAGAAGAAAGAAGGGAAGCAATTGGGGAGTGTTGTGCCAATTATTTACAAAAAGTATGCACATTGTCAATAACAACTACCAAGCCTTTCTTGCCAGATGAAGCGGCTTTATGCTCAATTTCTATCATAAAGCGCTGTTATGTATTAGGTCTAAAGATAAATTATTTACATCTATATCACTTATAACAGTTTGATTTATAGTTTTGGGCATATAGCCGGCTACACCTATCAAACTATCTAACTTCTGATCAACTTGCATAACCGGTGCTTCTTCAGGTTTCTCCATACATTAAGTCAAGATCAGTGTTGTCGATGGCGGTCCATGGCAAAGAGGCCAAAATCCGCTATTGTTGGCCACCATGGCCGCCATTACGTGTAAAATGGCCATGGCGGATTGTTGAAATCCCGCCACCGCTTTTCGCCATGGCCACCATTTGATAACACTAGTCAAGACTAATATCTTTTGTACAACGAGGGCTGCCTCAAGTTTCTCTCTAAAGATTGTACTTCTAACCTTATCTTGTCTTGTGTGACCACTCATCCAATGTACCATTCTTAGTGACATTAGGTTTATTTTTCAGTTGGGTTTAAAGGCATGCACAACAACATTTGCTTGTTTTAATGTTCAGGCACGGTCACTACTATGATACTTCTTATAACCTTCCCTTGATGCCATTTCCGCTACCACAGCCATGAACCACATCTGGAGTAGTGTCTTTTCCATCTTTCCAAATACTAAAGTTCTTTGTGGCTTAATATGGAATAATATATGTCCAACATGAATTGTATATTGGTTGTGGTGCTAGTCCTATGCTCATTTTGAAAGAAGTCATCCCTACAAATTCATTCTTCCTTTCGTTGAAACACAAGCCAATGTTTCTGCATCTCTTTCCAAGGAAAAAAGATGCAGGCAATTGATAAGATACTGTACAAACATTAACAGAAAAATAGATGACAATGACCATCTGATGGTACAGAAGCTTTTCTTCAAAGTTCAAACTGTAACCAATGTGAAGTTCAGGAGAAGGCAAAACAGAAGTGAATGTTTCAAACAAGGATTTTAAGGAACAGGTAACGTGATCCCTGTCCTATTATTTTAGAGTTTCAGGACACACCAATACTCGGAATGGAACGTCACAGAGTCATGTATAAACAAATATTTTACTAACCTGACCTGATACCGAATCACCAAGCGAACAGTTTCCAGGTGACCATATAAATGAACTCCCGGCTAACAAATAAATGCAGAGTTGAATAAATCGTCTAGTTGTCATTTAAAATCTGAAAAAACAGGTAGAGAATGTTGACCATTATTGACATAATCAATGTGCAGAGAATCAAAACATATGGTTGGAGCTAGGTCACTTGTAATGGACAATTCAATAGCACATATATTTCCAGAAATTACTGATTTCTAATTTCAATAATCATGCAATTTCCCTGCTTAAAACTCCAATAACATGATTTCTTTGAACAAAAAATTTCTACTATGTTATCAATTACTACATTTGTGTCACACTTAACATAAAGAATAAGCTTCACTTCTATAGATTCTCTAGAAAACCATCAAGTGTAGATGTCAAACAAATGATAGCATTTATGATATAAGTTCAGTGAGGAATTATCAGAAGGAATCAATAAAAAAACCCTTCTATCCAATGAAACGAAACATTGACACAAACACAGAACACGTGTCGAACACCAGACACGCCTTCAATTCAAGGTGTTAGATTTTGTAGTTTCTTCCTCAAAGCAGCTTAATTGGTAGATATTTTGAGAACATTGAATGCATAAAGGTTCACAATCTTAAAATAATGAAGATAACAAAGGAATAACAATGAACATATAAAAAGTTTCATCTAATAATAAAGTTTCTTAACTAATCAAAGAATGGGAACGATGAAATATGAAGGATAGTGAAGTGATTACTTATTGGTTGTCGGAAACGCGGTTCGGTGAACGGAGGCCGGTGATCGCGTGACCTTGGGAAGTTAAGAGAAAGGACCCCCTACGATCTAGATCTGGCGTGTAGTCGGACCGGCGAAGACGGCGGTCGGTGGTGGAGCGACTGAGTCGATGGCGGATTTGAGGGAGATGTGGGGAGGAATCGTGAGTCGTGACAGTGTTGAGGCATGAGGAGAGAGTATTTGGTAGGAATGCAAAAAAATAAAATATTGTGCTCAAAATAAAATAAAAAATATAAAAACTATAGGTACTTTTTGTAATTTTTAAAAGTTGAGGGTTTACACTCAACTTAATCTATATGGACACTTTAATTTCTTTTGAGAAATGAAGATAATATCTATTAACTGTTCTGTTCATGTTGATTATTGAAAATGTCAAATCTATTAACACTATTCAGTTAATCCTAATAATCGTTGGGTCTATTGAATTTTTTGATCAAGTTATAAAGTCCAATGAATTAACATCTCAAAATCTGACAAATTGGTTATTTGCAATTCAATATTTTTGTTAAGGAAATAATTTTGAATTCTTAATTTTCAAATAGTATATTAGTATTTCAAATTAAAATATCATATAATTAGCTTGAATAAAGTATGGCATGATGTGCTTTATTTTGAAATTATCCATATATATTATTCAAATAAACCGTTGTAAAATAGACAAAGATTTTTAATAAAATAAACCCTTTAAAATGGCCCATGAGACTTTGTTAAAACAATAGACAAAAATAATTGTTTGTATATTTATGAATGACGAAAGTAGAATTTTCATAGTCTTGGAGGAGGAATAATAGTGGACTTTTTTTGTGTGACATTCAATTGCAATCTAGTAATTTTTATTTTTTTAATCCAAAAAACATCATCATCCTCATTCCTTATTCATAGCAAATCCAAATGACATAACACTAACAAACAATTTTTTATCATCAAATCTAAAATATCATGGTGCCATTAAATCCAAAAGATAATTGTAGAAATAATTACACCATCAAAATCCAAAATATTATTATTATACCATCAAATTCAAAAGATGTTTGTATCAACAATTACTTACAATTTCAAAATAAAAAAATATAACAATATCATCAAATAAAAAGACAACTGTACCAACAATTTACAATTTCAAAATTCGAAATACTATGGTAACATCAAAATAGAAAAAAAAAATCCAAAACATTGTGCAACAATCAATGTTATTGTGTAAATTCAGTAGTAGACATGAATTCAGAAATAAGGTTTTAATTTATTTATGTAAAGGATTAATAATTGTTTTTATTTATTTATTATGGGTTAATTTGGGCTAGATTGAATCTCCACTCTAATTTGGGTTCTCCACTGTAAGTTGAATTTTTCATTTTTGCCCCTAATTTGAAGAACCATGCATATCTATAGCCATAGTCGTCCCTTATAATTTATGTGTCATATGCAAAATTTGAAGTTGGTGTCTTATATTTTTCTTATAATGTTTCGTATTCTTTGTATAAGTCGTAATGATAATGAATTTTATTATATTTGATATATTATTAATTAATTTATAATGTTTTTTTATATATATTAATCAATTTATATTGAATCTTATGATTAAAATAATAATAATAATAATAAATTTTATTATTTTTGATACAATCATCATATAAAAATATGGCAAGATATTATTCAACTTAACAAGAGAGATTTATTTTGTTATTGAGACGAGAGTAGAGATGAATTTTTTTTTAGGTAAAAGAGATCCTTATAAAAATAATCTGATTTGTTTGTTCTTCTTCACAAACTTGAGAGGCAATCAGTAACAAAAATAGAAAAATTGAAAAAGATAAAATCTTTTTATTTTTGTATAATACTAACGATGTCTTAAGGACACTCAGTTAAAAATTTAAATGTAGAAAAAGTCTTGGAAATTGTGTATTCATAAAATTGTGATTATAAAAAATGTTATTTTTCCTTCAAAATTTATTTTTTATTTCTTTTTTAGTTATTTAACAAACTATAAGAACACTTGTTAGCACGACCCTTTATTTTTAGAATTCTAATTTTAGTATAATTCTAATTTTAGTATAAGGATAAAAAAAATACTCTATCATTTTGCACATCTTCAATCATAAAAGTTCAATAATTTATAAATTTAGAATTTTAGACATAGAATTTAAGAAGAAAAAACATTGAACCATTCAAACTTTGTTGTGTGGTACTCTAAACATGCTCAAAACTGATGTTGTATACAAATGTGCCTTTGATTTCTTAGTTAATAACAATAAGCGTTCAATAAGTTTGTAATCCTATCAAATTTCAACCTTTCAATTTTAGTCATTTTAAAATAAAAATATAATTTTTAATCCCTACAAAATTATTCGACAAATAATTTTAGTTCTTGTTGAAATTAAATATATTTAAGTGTTTTTCAACTTTAAAATTTTTAAATAATTTTTTACATACATGTTTAGATAACTATAAAATGTTTCTCCAAATTTTTATTTTTGTATTTTTTTAATTTGGATAGAAATTAAAATTAAAATTAAAAGATTAATTTTTTTAGTAAAAACATAATTAACTTTAATAATAATAATAATAATAATAGTAATAGAGAAAATGACAAGAACATAAAGTATGGGCCCAGGATTATGCAAAGAGTAATGCATGATTGTGATTTGTAAAGGATTTAGGGTTTTATGATGACCACAATGAGTGGCTTATAATTAGGTAATTAAGCTAAAAAAGAATTAATAAACCTATCATCTGGAAATTTGTGAACAATCATGTGACTGTAAATTCCATATTTATTGCTTTTTTCAGAATATAGTGAAAAAGAGCCAGAGCCCTAGTTTTCAGTTCAGTGGGTGAATGTACTACGTGTGTATTAGAAAGTTATAAGAATTTGAGTTACACTATGCACACGTTAAAGATTATAATCATTTTTTTTAATCCAAAGTAAAAAGGACAAAAGAGAGTAGATTTATAAAAAGGAATAAAAGTTACAAATTTATTTACCTTTTTCTTTTCTTCCCCTCGTCATCTTGTAATTTTAATTCATTTCCTTTTATTATCCCTTTTTTCCTCACTTTCTCATCCTATAGTATACCCTACACCCCCAAGTCCACAATAAATCTCTCTCTCTCTCTCTCCCTAGAGTATACTATAGTCCTTTTTCCTCTCTCAAGTGTCATTTTCTCACATGCATATACCTCACACAAGAAACAACCATTAATTTCACACACATTGTCTTCTACTCTTCTCTCTCCTTCTTTTCTTTCTCCTCCTAAAATCTCAAATCTTTGCACTACAACTACTCAATGAAAAATTGATTGTACTTCATCAATCTCCTTAAATAAACAACTCCTAATATTAATTACCCTTTCTCTTGCACATCACTCACCACCATAAATCAACAACACTATCTCAAAATATTATTATTATTTTTTTGGTCAAGTCTCAAAGTGTTATATATATCTCACTTTTTTCATATCCTTAAAAATTGTCATTTAGTAGTACTATATATATAAATATATAGATTGTGAAAGTGAAACAAAACAAAATTGAGAGCTAGAGGAAATTATACAACTAAGATCAAAAAAGAAAAGTTAGGAGAAATACAAGAAAACAAAGAGAAGAAAACAAGAGTACTTTAGTGCAAACTAAATATACATAGAAAAATATTTATATAGATATAGAAAATATATAGTTTTGTTGTTGTTGTTGTGCTATCATAGCTAAGATGGAGTTATTTCCAGCACAACCAGATTTGTCATTGCAAATCAGCCTTACAAACAAGAATGAAACAACAACATCATCATCAAGTTGGAGAAGAAATACAAATGAAGAAGAAGAAGAAGAAATAGATTTAGGATTTTGGAAGAGAGCTTTGGATTCAAATTCAAGATCAAGCATCTTTGATCTTTCTCTCTCCAATCCATTAAGTGCTTCTTCTTCATCATCATCATCTTCAAACCCCAATTTCATAACACACCCTTTTCACAACAATAATATTTCCAACAACCCATTTCATCATAGCCACTACTTTCAAAATCAAATCAACAACAACAATAAAAGCTTAAGTGAAGAATTAGGTTTTCTAAAACCTATAAGAGGAATTCCAGTTTATCATCAAAAGGCTTCTCCTAATAATCATCCTATTGCATTATTTTCTTCTCAAAAACCCTTTGATGTTGTTGCTTCTTCTTCTTCTTCTTCTTCTTCTTCTTCTTCTACTACTTCAACAACTTTTCATTCTCAAAGTTTGATGAGATCAAAGTTTTTGCCACGGTTTCCTTCAAAACGTAGCATGAGAGCTCCAAGGATGCGTTGGACTGCTACTCTTCATTCTCGCTTTGTTCATGCTGTTCAGCTTTTGGGTGGCCATGAAAGTAAGTTTCCCTTTTTACCCTTCTTCTTTTTCACCTACTTATCATGGAAATTCTAATTAATAAAACTTTTGGATTTTAGGGGCTACACCCAAATCAGTTCTTGAGCTAATGGATGTAAAGGATCTAACTTTATCACATGTTAAATCTCATTTGCAGGTATGTATAATCTTTTCCATATTGCACTAGACTATATAGTTTTTGTAATTCAAATTAATTAATCTTTGTTATTCAAATTAATTAATCTTTGTTATTGTATTCCCTCAATGTTATTTTAATTGAGTTAACAATAAAATTATATAAATATGTCTTTTCTTAATCAATTTATTTTTCTTGAAATGAGTAACAAAAGACATGATTACAAATTACAATGTTTTGAAGTTTAGATACATTACACAACTTAATAAGATATATTTAAAGAGCAAAATGAGTTTATATTTATTTATAAATCTCTATTTTAAATTTTGAAGTTGTTAACTTATTCACTAGTCTTGGAGGATGAAGATGGTACGGTTCTGATTGCGTGTGTTAATGAAGGCTATTGATATGTATATTAGTACAGAGAGTAGTTAAATTTATTGATATGTTACAAATTCCAATGGTTAATTTCCTTACAGAGGAAAGGGTATTTGATTTTGATATGATAGCATTTTTCCTTCCTCTGCTTCTGCAAGCTAGTAAGTAAAATAAACAGCTTTTATGGTTGGAAGAATGAACCACCCAAGTTAAAGGAGCTGGTATTGTACAAAATTGAAGTGACTGAGAAAGAGAGAAAAGTACTTATCAATTTCTATAAACAAGTAAGACAAAACCTCAGGAATTCAAAAATGAGCATTGGCCATGTAGTATAGTAGTAGAAATTATATATTAATATTAATGTTATTTTATAGTATAGTAAATAGTACTGCAGAAGAAAATAAAAAAGTAATGAGGTGCAAGTACTAAACACCATCATTTCTCAATGATACTCTACTCTGTCATGACTCATGAGTTTCTTTACTGTATCACCTTTAACCATGGTTAGTCACATCTTTCCATGCTTTCATTCTACCTCAATCTCACCAATCACCATAACTATTTCTTTTTCTACATTAGCTGTAATTTACTTAATTCGTTTCATATTGTGAAGAAAAAAAAAACGTAATTTTAATTATATTATTTTTAATGATTATTATATACAAAACTTTTAAAATATTATTATATTTTATATTAAAAATAGTGAAAAAATTATCAATAATTAAAATAAATAATTTGATAAAATTACTTTTCTCTTTTGTCTGATTATTATATTTTTTAATATATAATTTTTTTCTTCATAAATGATACTAATTGTGAGACGAAGTGAATAATTAAAAAATATAATGATTAGAAAAAAAATATTTCATTCATTTCATAATGAATATTGTTTAAAGTTTTCATATATGTATTAATAATTAGTTTGTAAGATGTCTACAAACTAATTATTTCACATGAATTTTTTATTTGATAAACTATGTTCTAAATCATAGTTCAAATTGTGTTCGCAGTTGTGATATACGATTGTTATGTCGTTGTAAAAATTTCAAAATCCACAATATTATAATAATAATTACAGTTGTGAACCACAATTTAAAACTATATTGTAAGACGTTGTAGAGATTAGTTTAGTAAATAATAACTCAACTCATCTTTTATAAGAATTTGAGTTTAGTTTCTATTTTTTATTGGAGTATATCTTATTGATGGATAAAATAAAAAAATGTACATTGTTGCATAAAAAAATAGTACACCATTATTTACTATAAATTACTATGGTAAGTTGTGTTTTATAATTTTAGTTTAATGCATTGTTATATAGATTGTTTTTTCATGTTAATTAACGATTGACTACAAATTTAAATTAGATGTACCGGACGGGGAAAATTACAGATAGAGCAGGGGCATCATCAGGTTAGTGATTAGTTTAAAGATTAAGCTAATTATATTTAAAGGCCATTTATGTAGTGTTAGTTTTTGCTCTATTTTCTTACTTTATATTTTGTGTTTAAAATTATATGGATTAGGGCAATCTGATATTAATTATGATAATGGTTCATCTGGAGATACTTCTGAAGACTTTATTTTTGACATAAACTCTTCAACAAGGTCTAATGATCCACCAATTAAGTTGCCTACACAAATTACTAATCAAGATAAAGAATATTGTGGCCTTTGGAGCTCTTCCAGGTATTTAATTTATTATAATGCTATATTTATTGGGAATTTTTGTTTTATTATTTAGAGCTTTGATATTTTCTTCTCTTTATCAATATTCCTTATTTCATATTAATTACAATGCATTTTCGGTTTTAAATGTTGTTGCATTCACCACGATTTCAAGCATTGTGTATTGTAGTTGCTGTGATTTATCTTATGATATATTAATACCTCTAAACATAATTAAGTCCATGAAGTTCAATTAATATATTATATATATTGTTCAATGTTATTGGCAACATATTTATACTTCTTTAATAGTGGGGACTTTCTTTATCATCATTATGTTTAATTTCTAGCAATATATATTTTGCTTTTGTTCACTTTTTTTTGGTTGAATAACATTCTTTACATATTTCATTTTTATGTTTTCATCATCATGTTATAAAGAAGTTTCATAATCAAAGCAATATTCATGCATGATGTAATTATTATTCATGTGAGCATCTCTCTCTCAACTCGCACATACTCCAAACATAGGCACGAAAATTCACAAAAGGAATAAATGATTCAAAGTTTGCTTTGTTGTGTCCATGTCCTCAAAACAAGAGCACAAAAATTCTATGATTTGGTGATAATATACTCTTCACTAGTAGCTAGTGGCCAAAAGGAAGTAAAAAAGGAACTCTCATAAGCTCATTAGGTCATTACATTCCAAATTACATGATTATGATTTTTCTCTATAATAGAGATATATCTCTTTCCTTAGGATTTTGTGGGGCTATATACTTCATATATAAGGCTAATTTACATGGGCCCCACAATATTGGGAAACTTAGTCTTAAAGCTATTTTCTTGGTAGACCCTATGGTTAGAAATATTGGTGCTAAAGTGATTATGTGTCTTTGAATTTATTTTTTTCCTAGAACAAACACAGAAACATTTTTATTAATTCAAATGGTTTAAAATCCTTGTAGCTCAGTCCAAACTATTGAATACTTTGATATCGTTGAACACTTACAAAAAAAAATTTACATTTGTATTTATGAAAATATGTAACATAAGGATGCGGATGAAATGAGTCTTTCAATATAGTCTTGAAAGTGTGGATGATGTTTAAGGACTCAATAATTTCAGAATTATATGTTAGAATATAAATAAATAAAAAAGAGAGAGAGATGTGGTATCACATGGGGTGGCATGCATAAAGTTTATTTGAATGATCAGAATAAGTAAAAGGGTATAGCTATAAATAAGAGAGTAAAAAGATAGCTTTTATTTTGTCAGTATACTTTTGTTATGCATGGCTTCCACTAATGGGAATTATTCTCTCAATCTCTTTGCTTCTAACAGTGAACCTTGGTTGCATGCTAAGCCAAACCTCCACCCTCTTCCAATCGCCCCTTCTCTTCAGGTTCATTTCTAACTTTCTAATTATTTTGACAAATATCATTCACTACTTTTCAAATGAAATATATATATATATATATATATATATATATTTTAATTCTTCGGTTGTGATGAGAGTGAGACTATGATAAATATGAGAATTAAGTAAGTAAAATTTAGAAAAAAATTATTGGAGTTAGGATCGAATTTAAAAATTTTCGGACTTTACATTTTAATTAAAATATATTAACTATTTGAGTTCAATGATTTGGTTATTTGGAATTTACATATATGAGTAAAAAAATAAGCAAAATAAATTAAATACATTTGACATTCTTTTTCGTCCAGTCATGCAAATTATAAAGATATGAAAAGGAAATTAAGCTTTTCAAAAGCTGCTTAATTTGTTGTCCTTCACATATTCAAATTGGTGGTGGACCTATATATATAAATATATATATATATATATATTTACATTTGCTAATAATTATAAGGTTAAAAAAAAATGAAATTCGGTGAAAAAAAAATATACGTCATACTATTAATCGCTTAAAACACATGTTAGTATTTTCAAAAAAGTATTAAACATTAAATAATGATGAAGGCCTACTAGAAAAGACTCCAAAAACCTAAACCTATTGAATTTGACTCAAAGATATTAAAATGAAGAAAGTTGGGTCAAGTCTCATGTAACATTGAATTCATGCTATGGACCTATGCTTAGAGGGGACGAAATATATAAAAGTTACATATAGGATCTACCTTATGGTTACATAGTGCTTTCGTTGATTATAAATTATCAAATTAATTTTTTAGTGGATGATGTTGATTTTAATGTGTTAATATTTGGGGTTTAAATCTTATCTTTAGGCTAGCTAGGAGGCTCTTTTTAGTAGAGTTTAGATCTTTGAATTTAAGTTCACCCTTAAGCTATACGAGTACAATATAAAATTATATTTATAATTTTAAAAATAATATTATTTCTCTTTTTTTTCTTAAAAGAATCATATTTCTTATATTTCTTTTTATCTTTTTCTTATATCAAATTTATTTTCTTTCTTAGATCCCTTTATCTCATATATTTTTGAGTGGGAATTTTCCTTTATTTACGATGGTGTATCACTATGATTATCATTGACTTTA
The DNA here is from genome assembly GCA_037974875.1 of Cicer bijugum. NCBI lineage: Eukaryota > Viridiplantae > Streptophyta > Magnoliopsida > Fabales > Fabaceae > Cicer > Cicer bijugum. The sequence continues at coordinate 4,283,125 of JBBPBT010000623.1, forward strand.
TTTTGTTTTGCTTAGGGAATGGACCCAAAGTGTCTAAGCAATGAAAGAAATTCAGATGGAAGTTGTTCCTCAAACATCTCAGGAACAAGCCTCAAGAAGCCAAATTTGGATTTGGAATTCACCTTGGGAAGGTCACTTTGATGTCACTCTTACATATGACTACTAATAGTTTTCATATATATGAATAGTACTTTCTCCTAAAATATAAGCAAAAATTAGTAAAAAAATTGATATATTAATTTTTTTTTATTCGTTTAGCTTATATTTTAAAACGGGGGATTACGTGTAATTCCAAGAGCTAGAATGCTGGAATAAGAATGAGGTTCGTGCATACAAAAAGAAAGCTAAAAGAATTCAGAGAAAAAAAAAGTAAAAGCATGTAAAGAAAGAGAAAGGGAGACAAGAAAGGCATTATAAAGCAACAAAAGTGAGAAAGAAATTAAAGCATGTCTTTCAAATCAAAGCTCTTGTTAGAATTTCTTAAGTAAATATATGAAATCTAATTGATTTGTATGTCTTCAATCAGAGAGAAATTAATGGGCATAAAAGACAGCTTAAAGTAAAGTGATGTCCTTGGTAATTGTAATGGGTTAATACTTTACATTTTATTAATCTCACATATATACTTCATAGTTTTTGAATAAAAGAAATAATTTATATTTGACAAATTGTGGTAAATGACTGATTTATAGTGAAAAATGACTTATTTTAAGAATTGTTGAAAACAAATTACAACTATATGAAAATAGTTTAATCCAGTTCTTCTTTGATTTTCCTAAAAAAAAAAAATTATTTGATTATAAATTAACTTGAACATTCGTATTTGTAAAAAGTTCTTCTTTGATTATAAGTAATTTTGTATTAATTATAACTTGCACATATACATGTATATAATTAATAAAATAACATGTGCATTTGGTGCTTATGATGCTGAACAAGTGGAGTTGCAAGTAGTGAAATGGGATTTCAGAAATGCTGGTTTTATTGTTTGGTTGAAACGTGACTCTACGTTTTTTTTAAACAATATATTAAAATAATAAAATTCTACAAGACATCCTAAGAATAAGAATATATAATGAAAAAAGAGCTGATAAAATTCAATTGAACAACAAAACAAATAGAATTCGATGAATAAAATATTATCTAGAGACAAAAAAAACAATCCACTAAAACACAGAAAATTACATCAAACAATTTATTGGATTAAACCACAATTGATTATAGTCATTTATAATAAAACCAACACTAATATAATACGATTCTTCATTTTTCATATAGTCCAAATGCATGTTAGCTAAAAAAGATTAAGAAAATATTGACCTTTTTGTCAAGCATACCTAATCCACCAAATTGTTGAGCGTAGTGTAAAATAATATTAGACAAATGATTTTCAATGTTCAACCAAATAAGAATATTTCGACAAATCAAACCAAAAAAAAAAGATAATCAAAAATAGATGTTGAGCAATTTCTTCAAGTTCACACTCATTTACACACAACTTGGAAGAGTTATTCAAAATGCCTCTTTTTTGCAAATTGTATTTTGTAGGCATTCGATTGTACAACAACATCTAAGCTAAGAAAGAGACACCAAATGGAGAGAGATTTACATAAGGGTTCTCAGACATTCCTTGATAAGCAACTTTTCTATTGTCACAAATCTTCAACATACAAATGAACATTAACAAACAACTAAACACATTCTTTCACCAACTCATCTTCCCACTTAAACAGACTACGACGCCACCCCTATTCATCTTCCCCAAATTCCCACTCAAATCTAAACATATTCGTCATTGTTCTAAATTTATCACACACCACTCCAAATAACCTACTACGTAATGGTCCAACTTCTAACTACAGATCATACCAAAGCAAAGTATTTCCACCACTACTTATTCATCTTACTAAGTTGTCCGAGAACCAATGTTTCCAACTACCTGCACCTCGAACCTCTAGACACCTAATATCTTTCTGCCACAACTAATCTTGAGAAGTACCACCTCCCACTAACTCATTCGAACAATCATACTTACATGATAGAACTTTAAAACACAACCCCCTCATATCTGTTATAAGCCTCCAACACCATTTATTCAAAAACACCACATTAAACACACACGTATTACGCACACCAAGCCTACCTTGCTTACCCTCACAACGAATTCTATCCCATTTGATCCAATGAACCTTGCAAACCTCCTCACTACCCCTTAAATTTTTTTTTTTAAAAAAAACATTCAAATTTAGATTAAAACCTAATGGAGTCTTAAAGAAAGAAAGAAAATAAATCGACAATGCAAACACCACAAACTTTAATGAGAACAAAGCAGTCATCCATAGATAAATTATGGTTCCTCCACCCAAGATAACCTTCATTTTTTTTAATCACATGATCCCAAGAGTATAGCTTCCTTGGTTTGTCACCTATAGGTTATCCAAGGTATTTAAATAAACCCTTCTCAACTTTGCAATTTATATAACTCAGCTGCCTCGCAAGACATAATTCATTAACTTTCACACTAATCAAAAGACTTTTATGAAAATTAACCTTCAAATTTGTGTTAGTTCAAAAAGCAGTAGGTTGACCTTAGTAGCTCTTATATTAGATCATTTATTCTCACCTATGATAAATGTATCATTCGCAAACTACATATGGGATAATTTGAAATCTAAGTCATCACCAACATTATAATTATAGAACAATTGAAATTCCACTAAAGAACTCAACAAGGAACTCAATCCTTCAACAACCAACAAAAAAAGAAAAAGGGAAAGCGGACCCCCTATCTAAGGCCCCACTTCAAAGAGAACTCCTCTATTGGGCATCCATTGATCAAAGCCGATGTTGAAGCCAAGCTCAGACCATCCAATATCCAACATCTTCATTTTAATGGAAAATTATATATGTCAACACCATATCTAAATAATCTCATTCCACCGATTCATAAGTCTTCTTAAAATTAACGTTGAATAATATTAACTCTCTTTTTCTCTTTCGCACTTCATCCACAACTTCATTAGCCACCAAAATACCATCTAAAATTTACCTACCCTTGACAAAGGCAAACTGATTTTCGAAGATTTCATTCTCAATTACACCTTTCAGTCAATTAGCCAAAACCTCAGCTAAAACTTTATACTTACAATCAACAAGAGATATATGGTGAAAGTCATTAAACTATTGAGAAAAGTACCATTGAACTCATTCACCAACTTACTATGTGCATCGAGTTCTTGCATAAACTTCATGAAATCGTACATAACATCTTCCTAAAATTCTTTCAAGAAACCAAAATTGACACCATCAAGACCTTGACTTTTGAAGCTATCACAAGATGGCATTATGCACTCTCTTAAAAAAAATCACACCATGAAAGTACTTCGAGTTAGAGTCACCCTCTTTCAGCCACCTCACTCTTAATTTATGTCACTGAATACTACAATACGATCTAGAGAGAAAAAATAATTAAATTGATTAAAACACATGTCCATAATTTCAGACTCATCAAAACTATCATATTCAATCTTCACATCTAAACAATTAATATTCTTTTTGATAGACCTCAACTTCTCGCTTAGATTGCTACTATGATTTTCATGTTAATCCCTCGAAGATGATTTGATGTCCTTCAATTTTTTCATTAAAACAAAGCCTCCCTATCCAACAACCCACATTGTTCCTTGAAGTTGAAAATTAAGTGGTGCAATTGTTTACAAATGACTAAGTAAATCTCTTTAAAGATTTTACACTTGATGATATTTTATGCTTTAAAAATGTTGTGGCTATTATATAAAAGACAAGACATAATATTAATAGTTATTATTAAATGAAAATAAAAATGACATTAAAATAATTATTTAAAAATAAGGATGGTGGTAGTTAAAGTTTAAAATAGAATTGGCGGGGAATAAATAGGGAAAGAGTGGCGATTGACATAGAATGGAGAGCAGCGATGCAGTACGAGACAGAGAACAAACCAATAAAGTCTTCACACACTCAACCATCTTTAATCTTATATATAGACAACTTAAAAAACTCTCTTTTCTGTTGCTAATTATCTTTTGGTCAAAGTTTTGTTGTACTAGTACGTAACGTAGTTAATTAAAGCATCACACTATACTGTCACACTACTGTTTTTGGCAGACATAGATGCCATAAATACACGTAAAGTAAATACTACTGACTCCAAATTATTTATTCATCATTATACCATCATTTCAATTTGTGGTCCACAAACTCCTTCGACGTGTCAATATTAAGCCATGGACGATAATAATAAATAATCAATTAATTAGTTTTTCAAAAAAGAAAATACGATGTTAATTTTTTTTACTTGAAAATCAAGTTCTTCTAAGTTTAATCTTTCTTAAATTTTAATTTAATTAAAACATATTTTAAAATAGATGATAAATTTTTATTATAGTTAATTTATATAATTAATTTTAATTTAAATTCAATATAAGAAGTTCAATCTGATAATTAATTAAAATTTAAAGATTTTTTAATTAAAATTTTAATAGTCTACATATTTATTGTAAGAAGGTGAAAACTCTTGGTGTCATAAGATTTAATTATTAATGTATTACCATTAAGTTATGTTCTTTACCGGATATGTTGTTGGTAAGTTTAATATATAT
>JBBPBT010000623.1:4288059-4336307 GCA_037974875.1 Cicer bijugum
ATATATATATAAATTTAGTTCTGAAGCCCATTAATGCATTTTGAAAAAATTGTTAATCATTTATACGCGTCTAAAAACAACTTAGGATACAAAAATCATAACACATAAGCTCATATGTATTCAAATTCATCTTAAAACACCATTAAGATTTAATAAAAAAGTACAATTAATTTAATTACTTAATATTATACTATTAGATGATCGAAATTAGAATTTCAAAGTCGTAGTTGTTGGAATACAATTTATAAAGAATAAGAAAACTGAAAATCTATTGAATTGAATTGAATTCTTTTATATAGTTACTTGTTGTCCAAAAAAGGTGCCTAGCTTTTGTAAAAATATCAAACACTTTGAATAGTTGCACTTCAATTAACTAACTAACTAAATTGAATTATCATGCTATTACAATTATTTTGGATTAACCATAGCTAACACTCTTTCTAGTTCAACGTGATTAAGGTAGTGTTACTTCAAGCTTGTTACTCATCTCTTGTAACTTCACCTCCTTCAAACATTTTGTAAGGATATCAGCCTTTTAATCCTTGGTGCTGCAATGCTCCACTTTTACTTTGCATTTTGTAACTTGATCCCTTAAGAAGTGATATCTAATTACTATGAGTTTGCTTCTTCTATGAACCCTTGGGCGTTTTGCTAAGCCCATGGCTGATTTGTTATCAATCTTCATCTTCACAACCCTGTTGCTTCTTAGTCCCAGCTTTGCCATTAAACCAGCCAGCCATATAGCTTGACAAGCTCCCATTGAAACAGCTACATATTCAGCTTCACAAGTAGTTAATGCAATTATGTTTTGCTTCCTTGAACACCATGAGATTGGTGACTCATTTATCATGAAAACATAATCAAAGGTGCTCTTCCTATCATCTTTATCTCCACACAAATCTGCATCAGTAAATCGAATAAGACCAGCTTCTTAGCATAGTGCAGTCTGAACTCATTTGTTTCCTTGATGTACCTTAAAATTCTTTTAACTGTCAAGTAATGAGATGTTATAGGCTTTTCCATGTATCTACTAACCAATCCAACATTGTGAGTTGTGTTTGGTTGTGTGTTGCACAGGTATCTCTACGAATTGCTTGAATTGTAGAATCAACCATCTCCTTGTAACACCCCGATTTTCAAAGCAATAGTGTAATTTTTTTTTTAAAACAAATTCATAAAATCAAGAAATAAATAAGGAAAATATCTTTGGATAAACATTTAAGAACACAACGACAATTAAGTCGACATAATTTACAAGCAGCGAATTAGTTTTTGAAATATGAATCCAAAGTATTTACACATCAAAAAGTGGTACATGGAATCCATCGAAAATAAAATGGCATGCTAACAATATTAGTATAGGTACAGTCTTCCGATTTAAAATGAACACAATCCAAAAGAAAGACATCTAGTCCCTATACGTCAATCTAATATGATCATTCTACAAAAAACTATACACCCTGAGTGATCTTCACGCGCCCCGCAAGATCCTCCTAACATAGCTCCAGTCAGGTGTTTCCAACTACATCCTCATCCACAGGGTACGAACCGGTAGGATTGTCCTGGCTCTCATCTAAGGGCAAAGTTCAGATTTCTACAATAGTTGTAAAGGGTCACCAACTGAAATTAACAATTAACACATAACATTTAAGTTTTTAAATGCACAAAATAACTTTTCAACTTAGCATGCACCTTAAAAGGGTTTTCCATATGCTAAACGTTCATATAATACTTGCCAAGTAAAATGAAATCAAAATAGGGTTTTAAACAATCAAGTAATAAATCCACTGACCAACCAATTGATGAATCAACTGAGCAATCGATTGTCTAACTCAGAATAAAAGTCTTTACTAAGCAAATCGATTGGGAAATCGATTTCTTAAAGGTTTTTAGTGAAAACTGTATTCTGGGTTTAAATCAATCGGTTGGGAAATCGATTTTCCTAAGTAGCTGAGCCCTTGTAACTTGCCAAATCGATTGGCAAATCGATTTCTTAAATAGTTGAGCCCCTGTAACTTGCCAAATCGATTGGCAAATCGATTGTGTTCAATATCTTTTAACAGAATCGATTGGGAAATCGATTTTCTAGAAGTATTTCTAAAACTACATAACTGAATCGATCCCCATTACACACAATTCCAAAACATAACACTTAGCACTTATAACACAATCACTACGACATCATGAGCTTCGAAATAGTTTTGCAATCAAACATACTATCACACAATTCCAAAACATCCACACATGACAATTAAAACACAATCACCATGACAACTTGAGTTTCGAAATAGTTTTGCAATCAAACATACTATCATACAATTCCAAAACATCCACACTTGACAATTAAAACACAATCACCATGACAACTTGAGTTTCGAAATAGTTTTGCACTCAATCACACTTACACACAATTTCAAAACATAACACTTAGCAATTACAACGCAATTACCACAACATCTCAAGTTCAAACACTCAATCATAATCTTGAATCAAACATGACTCGTGTGCCAAACACTCTAATACAATGCGTATATGCCAAAATGCATGGACTCGGAATTCCAAACCAAAACCCTCCTCGAAGGACCGTAAATCATAATTGTACCACCTATCGCAGGCCAAAGTACTAAATTACCGAGGTGCCACCTATCACGGGTCAGCACGATTTACCAAAAACGTAAATCGTAAATGTACTGCCTATCATAGGTCAAAGTACTATTTACCGAGGTGCCACCTATCACTGGTCAGCACGATTTACCAAAATGAAATGCATGAGCATACTCTGACTCTATCCACGACAATCGTTAAGCAAATGCATATATTAAAAGATTCCCCATTTTTAATAATCATTTAACTCTAACAATTTTCACGACAATCATTAAGTAAACAAAGATATTAAGAGATTCCCCATTCTTAATACTCATTTACTCTAACGATTTTCACTGCAACATTAAGTAAACAGAGATATTAAAAGGTTCCTCATTTTTAATACTCGTTTGACTATAATGATTTTTACTGCAAACATTAAGTAAACAGAGATATTAAAAGATTCCCCATTTTTAATACTCGTTTAACTCTAATGATTTTCACGACAAACATTAAGTAAACGTAGATATTAAGAGATTCCTCATTCTTAATACTCGTTTAACTCTAATGGTTTTTCAAATTCCACACAGAACATACTCGAACATATTCACAATTTCAATCCACAATTCACACCAATTCATTTTTCCACAAAATTCAACCAAACACATCTCAAACACATCACAACATACCACTCAAACACATCAAATTTCATTTTCAAAAAATCATACAATAATGAGTTAAATTCATTTTCCACGAAACACTCATCAATATCACCAAAACCCAACTCTAAGATTTTACCCATAAAAGAATTAGATTCATTTTCTCCCAAATCAACACTCCAACCCTAACAAAATTCTTTTCCACACAACCACAGATAAGTCCCTAAATGCAAACTAAAAGTTTGGAAGGAGCTCTTACCTTAACGATAGCTTTAACGAGCGATTACCATATCGCGAGTAATTCCGATAAAATCTCTGTTCACGACGTCGCTTCCAAAGTTAGTTCACTAGCACCGTAGCGTGAACGTGAGCAACTTTCCCTTCTATATATTCGTGAAACGAAACTTAGATCTAGATGAAACGTGAAGGTTTGCGTTTGACGGTTTGAAAATCCCTAACACCGTTTTTCTTTGTTTTCAAATCAAAGAGGAAGTATGAAGCTGAGAAATCCTTGCTTTCTTACCCACTAATCCTTGGGTTTCTATTCTTGAAGCCAAAGAAAGAAAAACGAAGGAAATGGAAGGTAGAAGGAGGAGGAAGGAGAATGGTTCGTGAGAATGGAGGGAATGTATTTTCCTTTTCCTCTGTTTCTGTTTTGTTTCTCGTCCCTTTCCTTTCTAGCATATATATATATATATATATATATATATATATATATATATATATATATATTACTATAATATTACTAATAATAATAATATATTATATATATATACAATAATTAAACCTAAACAAATAAATATCTAAATATTTAGATATTTTAGATATTTATGAAAATCATCACTTCTCAAACCATTTTGATAAAAATATCTACTTTCGTCACAACTCATTTGACAAATATAATTTTCAGCAACCCGAGATATTTTTACAAAATTGTCCGGTATTATATTCATCGTAACCTAAATAAATTATTCTTCGACAAATAATTTTAATCCAATTTCCAAAAATATATTTTTGGCATTTAACCCTCTAAATACCAAAAACTGAGATAAAAGTCTAAGAAATTCGACACAAAATACCCTAAAATTGTGTAATTTAGGATTTAAAATTAAGGGTCTTACACAATTTTTGAAATTGTTGCTCAATGAGGAATTTATCAATCCTCTTATTTCTAGGCCTTGGGAGCTTGCTTCAAACCATATAATGTTTTTCTCAATATGTACATTTTATCTTCTATTCTTTTCTTCTCATAACCTGGTGGTTGGCTCACAAAAACTTCCTTTTCTAATGGTCCATTAGAAATGTTGATTTGACATCCGACTGATGCATGAACCAACCTTTGTAGCTACCCATTGAAACTACCAACCTCACTATTTCAATCCTGACCATTGGTACAAATACTTCCTCATAATTTAATCCAGGCCTTTGCAAGAATCCATTTGCTACAAGTCTGGCCTTGTACCTTGCAATATGTCCACCAAGCTTCACTTTGATTTTGTAGACCCATTTCACATCAATTGGTTTCATGTGTATTGGCATGGTCATAAGCTCTCAAGTCTGATTATTTTCTATGTTTTTGAGCTCTTCCTCCATTTCCAGTCTCCATCTAGGATCCCTTAACGCCTCATCATCACTAATTGGCTCTGATTCAGCCAACAAGGAAAAATGAATCCATACTCCATATGCATTGATGGTTGAGTCAACTGTGACGTCATATTGTTGTAATATGACTAAGGGTTGTCTGGTTCATTCAGATCTCCTCACAGGTTCAAGATCAGGTTGGTTGTTTGCTGACTCGTTCTCATCCAGTTCCACTGTAATGTTTGTGTTGGTTGGCCTGACTGGATTAGCTGGTCTATTTGGACTAGCTGCACTACTAAAGTTGGCTTAACTCCTTTTCTAGTCCCATCCTCTTGATTCATCCACCAGTTTGTCCATGTTTGTGATCACTTTGTTCTTTGTTTGGATCATACAGCTTATAAGCTCCCGTTGAATCATAGCCCAACAGTACCATATGTTTAGCCCAGTCATCCATTTTTTCCCTGTTTTGAGCTGACACATGTTTGAAGCATAATGAGCCAAACACCTTGAAATGATTCACACTTGGTCTCCTCCCTGTCCAGGCTTCGTTTAGTGTCTTACTGCCAAGGCTTTTAGTTGGACACTTGTTTACGATGTAGACTGTTGTTGAGGTTGTTTCTCCCCAAAACTTTTGAGGCATTTGTTTTCCTTCCAGCATGTTCTTGGCCATATTCATAATGGTTTTGTTTCTTCATTTAACAATTCCATTATGTTGTGGAGTGTATGGTTCAGTCACTTCATGTAGCACCTCTTCCTTTTCACATAATTTATGAAATTCATGGGAATTGTATTCCCCTCCTCCATTTGTTCTTATTATTTTCATCTTACATTCACTTTGATATTCAGCCATCACTTTGAATCTTCTTAACACATTAAGCACTTCACTATTTCTTTTGATGAGATATATCCAGATTTTTCTTGTGAAATCATCAATGATGACACAAAATAATTGGTACCTCCTATTAATTTATCTTCAATTCAACCACATACATTAGAGAAGATTACTTTCATCATTTTAGATGATATGGCAGTTATGTTTTGAATTTGTTCTTATGTTGTTTGGCTTGACAGCATTGTTCACATATTTCTTGTGGCATCTGTGTGTCAGGAATTCCCAGCACTATGCTTCTATTCTGCAACATTTGAAGGCTCCTAAAATTCAGGTGTCCATGCATTTGATGCCACAACTAGCTCTCATTTCCGGTTTCAGTAGCCAGACATTGGTTTTCATTTACCTGGATTTCAATCTTGAAGGTCTTGTTTTTAGACAGTGGTGCCTTCAAGGCAAACCTCTTGGCACTATCAAACATCTTCATTTGCCCATTCTCCATATTCATAGAGTATCCCTTTTCCAGCAATTATCTAAGGCTTAACAAATTGTTCTTCATATTTGGCACATATAATACCTCAAAAATGAAGGATTTCTGACCATCTTTTCTTTGAATTAAGACATTGCCAACACCTTCAGCTGTCATTGAGCTATTATCTACAAATTTGATCTCCCTCTTTACCTTTTCATCAATGCTCACAAACCATACTTTGTGGCCAGTCATGTGGTTTGAGCACCCTGTGTCAAGGTACCATAAACCTAGACAATCATCTTCTAGGCTAATGGTTGCCATCAGCAACACTTCATCATAGTCAGAGTTGTCAACTTGTGCCAATTGAGCTTCATCATATTTTCTCTTCATTTTCTTTGATCTACATTCATCAGCAAAGTGACCCCACTTTTGACAATTATAACATTGAATTCATTTCTTGTTGAATTTCTTCTTGTCGTTATTAGTGTTGTTATTGTTATTGTTGTTCTGATTCTTGGAAGATTCGACAACTTCAATTTCATCAATATCGTGTTTCTTGTGCCATTTTGATTTTCTCTTTCCTTTCTTGTATTTCCCTCCTCCATTTGTAGTAACTCATACTTTCTTCTTAATATTTGAAGTTTGATCTTGGTCATTTCACCATCTGTGTAATATTTCACCAAGATATCACATGACTCTTTTGATGTAGATACATTTGAGATCCATTCAAAATTGTTTGCATCTACACTTTTTTGGATGTAAAACAAAGCCTTGCAGTCACTCTTCTTGCAATCTTTGAAGGTTGCTTGTTGTCTTTCTGTAGAATTTGTTCCAAGCTGTTCATAGCCATCTTGCACAATTTCAAACACTTCTTGAGCTTGCAATAATGACCTCATTGATGCAGACCACCTTTTCCAGTTTTTCCCATCAAGGATTGACAGGTATGATGGAAAATTCTCAACTCCATTCATGATTCATTTCTTTCACTCACATTTGTGTTTCCCAAATTTTAAGCTCATCATACTTGCACTTGTGTTTCCCAAGACATAAAACCTAAGCTCTTGATGTCAATTGTTGTAATACAATTTAAAAAGAATAGGAAAATTGGAAATCTATTGAATTAGATTGAATTGAATCATTTTATATTGTTACTTGTTGAGCAAGAAAAATGCCCAACTTGTGTAAAAATATCAAACACTTTGAATAGTTGCACTTCAACTCACTAACTAATTTGTTTAACAAATTCTTAACCACCCTAACTGAATTGCCATGTTATTACAATCGTTTAGGATTAACCATAACTAACAATAGTTTATCTAATTAGTTTATATTGAATTGTTTGCGCATCAAAATTAGAATATCTAAGTAAATAAGATTGAATTGTTGGATCGTCAAAATTAGAATTTCTAACTCATTGTTGGACTAATTAATTAATATTGAACCATTGACTTATTGAAATTATAATTTATATGTCATAGTTAGTCAAATTAGTTATGATTAATTATTAAATCATTAAAAGAATAATTTCTAAGTAATATTATATTTAATTTAATTAGATTACATTTAATTGTTTAATCATCAACATCAGAATTTCCTAGTCATAGTTAATGTAGTTAGAGTTGATTGAACCTTTAGATCATCATAATTAGAATTAAGCTATTGGATAATCTAACAAGCGGTTCTAACCATTGTTTTCTAGTTTCGATGTTCCAACGGTTCAATCCAACACGATTAAACAAACTCTAACTTATAAATTTTATTTTTGATGATTCAACAATTTAATCTTTAACTAATTAGACTGGCTAAAACATATAAATTATAATTTCAATGACCTAACAGTTAGATCTAACCTAATTACACTAACAATTACTTAAAAATTCTTATTTAGATGAATTAGCAGTTCAATCTTAATTAACTAGACTCTCTAGGACCTATGAATTTTAATTTTGATAATCTAATGGTTCAATCTAACATAATTACACAAACAATGACATGGAAATTATAATTTAGATGATCCAACAGTTCAATATGACCTAACTAAAATTGAACTATTAGATCATAGAAATTATAATTTCTAAGTTTTAGTTTGTGTATTTAGTTAACATTGAACTATTGGATAATCAAAATTAAGATTTCTAAGTTATACTTTGTGTAATTAATTTAAATTAAATTGTTGAATCATCAAAAATAGATTTTCTAAGTTATATTTAATTTATTTACTTAAGAAATTTTATTTTTTGTGAAGGAGATTCTTATAATGTTTTAGACATAATTATAAAATATCATTTTGTTTAAATTCAAATGATACACATAAATTAACTTAAAAATAAAGAGCAAAATTGTAAATACAAAACACTTAAAGGACCATTTTTAATGAAATTTTTTAGATGAACTAAACAAAAAATGATATACTTATAAAAAACAAGAACTTATTTAGTCCTTATGTACTTCATTTTGCTGCATCATCTTTCATAAATAAAAGGTGAATGTCAATGACAAAATGAACACATCTAATTTTACATGAATGAAAAGAAAAAAATAATAAGATTTTTATCGACAAAAAAATAACAAGATTATATCCTATTATAAAACTCAATCACCCTAAAAAATATGGTTTTATGTTGTAACCAAAAAAAAGAAACCATTGTTCAATATGTCTACATATCCAGTCTAGTGTAAAGTTAATTACGTGTATTAAATCAAAACCCCGGCTGATTTACAGCCAATAAATTGACATTATACTTAGTTGGTCGATTGAAATTGGAACACTTGAATTGGATTAAGAATGGTATGAAACACTATCAGAATTCAGCTACTTACATTTTCAGACCACTATAAGTGCTTTTAACTATAACGATAACAATTTCTATACAAGCTCGAAGGCAAATCGATTAGAAATTAACACTATAATGTCTATTTGTCTGAGTCCTGTTCATAAAAATGGAGATAAAGCAGCAGTTGCCCTCCGTCGCCAGCAACTCCCACGGCACCTCTTGAATTTGAATTTGATTCATCCGTGGCAAGACTTGTGACAGTGCCATCTAAAATCAAACATGTATTTTCAAGTTTATAGATATCTCACAAACACGCATAACAAATTAGAGAATCAGTCAACTTTATGCTTATACATTGTTGAAACCATATGTCGAAATATCAAACCTCAAAATGACACATCATAGCACATCAACAATAATTTAGATTATAAAAGCAACAACCATGAGGAATGACATAGGATAAGTAGTGGAGAGATATAAATGCAACTTATCCCTAATTATAACTGATTACACTAGTTTTCCTAGTATTGTTAAATTGGTACTCCTCCAATGGTTAGTGGTTCATTTGTAGGTAAAAATTTCATTATCAACATGAGGTCACATATCCAAGTAATGAGGTGTGAGTGAGCTCCTTGATATTGTGGGCCTTTCCCTATTACATAATTCATTGGTTTGGTAGCTTACAAGTTGCACCTGTCTAAGGGCTCAATGAATTCTTCATATTTTCGATGACTCATGTTTGAAGAAGTTTGCAAAAGTTAGACTCTTGTTCTCCTACCATCATGAAGTTCCTATTCCAACTCCAGACACTTTCCTGGGTTCTAAAAATTAGTGGTCAAACAGAAGTTCTCACCCACTGGGAGGCGGCTCCATTATGTATACATGAAATTTCGCTATCTATATTTGTGCTTAAGGACTAGTGCTCTTCTAATTAAGGAAGGGATATTATGGTCTCTGGTCAATAGAACACGGCTGCTAACGGAGTTCAATTTTCCAAGGTTTATCAGCGAAGGCAAAGAGAGAATCGAAGAACCAAGTGTCAACTGTTATGCCTAGATAAATAATTTACTATGTTTGGAGGTTACTTCCACCTGTTAGTATAGCAGTTTCTTTTGTGAGGACACATTTCCGGAACAATACTAACTAGTTTGCAAGAAACTAACGAGGTAACAAATCTTTAATAGAAATTGTTGAGTGCTTTTAACAACTGGAGATCAAAGGGTTCACTCGAAGGAGCCCGCACTTGGTTAACAAAAAAGACAGAAAAGATGTAAGAAATCTGGTGATCTAAACCCAGATTTTACTGTTCAAGAACCAATACTTTTTTTTCTGAAAAAGCTTCAAGACCCTATACTTGATTCAAAAGACGTGAGGAAACTGCATTAATGTGTATTAATATGAACGCATGCTACAAAAGTTTAAGATTATTAACCTACCACCTAATGTTCCTATATGTACTATCTCATTTCATGGTTGTGTTATGTTGTCTTAATCACTTGAGTGACTCAACTCAAAGGGAACCTTCAGTTTAACTTTCAGTATGGCCTATATTTAACACAGAAAAGGAAATTGTTACACCACAAATGTGGCTGCTACCTAAAAAGCATACCAAAAATGATAGACAAAGTATGACATCTACAAGTCTCTTGATGGTACCGACTGATCATTACTAATCATCAACAATTCTAGTGCAGCAACTTACACAAATTTACAAATAAAAACTTACAATATCATTGTACCATGTAAGTAGCTCGGTTCCACTAATTTACTAACTAATATTTGTTTATTAAAAACAACTATCAATATCAGTAGTACTTCTGCATTAGTTGTTAGTGCAACGTGACCAGAGCATAAAGTAGAATATTGCAACATACCCTCAAAACGGTGTAGAGTATCAACCTTGGATCCTCTAGACAATTCCCACATAGACACCACACCGTCACTTGTGCTGCTGATTCCATAACCACCTGAGACACCAATAGCAGTGGTCCTGCATAGAGTTGATACAGTTGAAAACCATCAATAAATGATAAATCTGCGGTGTAGAATAAGCAATAGCCTGACAGTTTTTAAATAGTATAAAAAAGATATATCATCATCCGTTAGATGTACTTTCTTGTAGCTATATAAATCAACCAATATGAACTGATGACTCATATTTTCCCCTTATGATCCTCATAATTATGATGAAGGGGAGCCTTGCACAACAGTTTTAGTATTGTCATATGAGGTCACTGGTTCAAACTGTCAAACCAAACTCTTGAAAATTCAAAGTATAGCGGCCTACTAGACCCATAATAGGTCTGACCCTTCCCTATACTCCACTGTGGCTGGAGCTTTAGTGTACTAGGTTGCCTTTTCTTTTTACCCTCATAATTATGATCTTCAGTGAAGTTTTCAGCTGCTGCCCTCATATATGAACAATGAGCTATTGATCGAGGACAGAAGATCGTAAGACATCAAAACTGATCTAAAATCCAGTTCAAGCAGTTTTTAATTCACTTTACATCACAACAATGAAAAACAAAACAAAGAATATTTTGATAAAATAGATGGGGAACTTTACTTCCCTCTACTTCAGAAGCAGTAAAAAATAAAGATGTTGAAAGAATCAAACAACACGTGACAGACTATATTCAACTCAGGAAACATCATGGCACCTAGGATCCAAGGGACTTCCAAAAACTAAGCTATTTTCCACCAAAAGAGCAAGCCTCCAACTTCTAGCTGTATGTACATCATGATGACTTGAAGTTGAAACATGATTCTGGCAACAATCAACATCTGAAGGAGTCGAAACAAGAAACCACATAGCAACATCTTTGGATGGTAGAAACAAACACGTCTCTCTTTGCTCTGAGTGCCACAACTTGGTTGCTTCTAAAAGTTTTTCAGCCTTCTCCTCTATACTAGCATAGCTGAATCCCAAGTCTTTTGTTTGCAAATGGAACAAGCTTATCGGAGAGAATTCGTTAATTGGATATTTTGAAGCAGAGAAGCTTGAAACACAGTTGAGCTTTGTAATATCCCTGAGGTAAATGTTGAAAATAATGTCAATGGGATATTACTACAACTGAATGGCAAAATTAAAAATTAGCTACTCTTTTCTAATTACTTTTCCTTTCCCCTTAGGGAATATAAGATATGCTTGTTGGCTGGGGTGGAGGAGTTAGGGGGTGGAGTGATAGGGCGATCGGGTTTGATCCCCACTCTCAGCAAAATACTAACAATATTAACAATACTAATAAATAAAATTGAATGGCAAAAAAAAACTTCTACTTCTTTTTCTTAACAACTGTAGGGCTAGGTTAGAGGTTTTTCCGGATAAGAAATTTGAATAGAATTTGAAATGAGGGAATGAAAATGTGGCATAAAAGCAAGCAGTATCGTATTTCCAAAATTCTGAAACAGATTAAGCTCAAATTAGAAACCTCAGTCTATTCAAGATTTACAAAAGGAAATAGATTATAAGACAAAAGGCAAGCAAATTAATGTAACAAATATGATAAAAAGATAATGCATCTCCTTAAAATGTTATATGAGTTTGTGATTATGTCTGAGTAAACCCCCAACTTTGCTCCTGAGACAGAACATTAGTTCTTAGCTATGATTCGCTATGATGCATAGGTTCAGTACCGGGTACAAGATACAGCATATTAAAAAATTAAGTTACGAGTACTTCATTAGAAAAATGAGAGTTTATTTTATACAATGTAACCAAAAAGGCAAATTGTTCAATTCACAACACAAAATCACAATAAAAATTTGAAAAAGTTAAAAATTGTGCACGGTTACAACAATAAAGAAACTCAAATACATAAATATTATTATATTAATATATGAAAAAGTCACAAATTTCACTTGCAACGGAGAAACAAGGAAAAATAAGCACCCACAAGTACCGTACGTGTACCTGGTCCGGGCTCCATTTTACAAGTACATGTGCTTCAGAGGTTTTTAGAAATGTAAAATCCTCACAACAGTTAATAGACATGACTAAACCAACTATAATCACATTAAATGTTTAAAATAAGTTGAATGGTGCAAATATAATGTAGGTCATCCCTTCAAGATAAAGAAGACAACATACCATAAACTAAATTCCCCACAAATGTTTCGGCCTACAACCAAATGAGCACACTTCGGAACCTTCTTCAATTCCACAATGCCAGGGGACATGGAACCATCAGGTGGAATGATGAAGTACTCTACCATTTCACTGCAGAAAATTCAATAAAGAGGTGAAAAGCCAAGTTGTATGACAACAACCAACAAATATATATTCAATAACTCTAGAAGCATAAAAAAATTATAAACATTGAAGGTAAATAATATAGCTTTTTTAGTGACCAACAACTGGAATAAATTTTACAATTACAATGGTCTAACTCATCAATTATGTCAGCATTTTCTCTTCAAAAGTAGTTTGTAAGACAATGACATAATCCGAGTTCTTATACTCTGGGCAAATTAAATACAATCAAATTCGGGTAGCTTTTAAACCAAGGAACACAGTTTCCCAAATATTCTTTAAACCATAATATCCAAGTAACACAGTTTCCCAAATATTCTTTAAGATTTGCTATAAAAAGCACAAGAAATTCATGATCATATTATTATCATATATCCATGGTCTCTGCTACAAATGCAAACACACAAGAAACACTGATGTGCAAGTCAATCAGTATTCACTTCAAAATAAAAACTTCAAATGATATTATTCTGCAAACGACATAAGTGTCTTTAAGGGGAAGCCAAAGTGAAGAGAATGTACTAAAATCACCTCCATGTTGAACTCATGATCCACACGTGTAGTCTCCCACTCTCTCCAACAGAAACAAGTCGGTTAGGTTCACAAACCAAAATACAATGTACATCATCAATAACTTCCAGTGTTGCCATAACTGATACATAACCACGTTCTACATGAACAATCTTCAAAGCACTCTTCTCGGAGCAGACTGATGTGCATGTTGAGCAACAACAATCAATTTTTCCTTCCCTGAGATCAAAAGATATTTAGATACTTTTGTAAAAAAAAAAGGATATTTAATTACTCTATTTACAATGTTCCAATTTATTACATATCAAATCAAACCTTTAGAAACAGCTAACCTGCAATTAGGGGTTCTTATGCTGCCTATTAAGACAATATATTGTCCATCAGGAGTCAACTCCACCCCAGTGCTTTCAACCATAGTCTATCAAGTGATAGGATATATTGACAGTAAGCATTTATGTAGCCAAAAGTTTGGGCAATGTAAATAAGGAATAAAGGATTGCAGAACTTAAAAACAAATGCAACTTACTTCTCTTATGAAGTTATGATTTGGATCTGGCAACATTATTGGGGTGTGAGCCATGACAGAGGGGCACCCAAAATTTGATTCCTTGATAGCAACCTTGTAGGTAAACAGGGTTCTTTGTTGACCCATCAGAAGGCCACATATAACACAAATGTGGATTTCATCTTCTCTTGTTCTTATAAGTAATGATGAAACAGGCATTGGGTGCATGTAGCGCCCCACAAACTTTACATGACTGTTCAGATTATTTTTGAGTTCACAGTTTCTTTGAGTCGTTGGCTCTGGAATAAACTGAACCTCCTTGCCACCAGAGCACTTATTTTCACAGGAAAATGGGTTTGGATTCTGAGATGAAGTGTTTAGTTCTGCTCGGTTGCTTTGTACATCTGGAATGTGACTGTGAGCTTGAGGTGTTTCTACTATTAAGCCTGCAGAATCATCTGGTTCACACAGTTTATCATTTAACTTTTTTGTTTGAAGAGTTTCTGAGGGAGGGGTGCAAATGGCAGTATGCATTTGTGGAGTAACTAGTTCAATCTTGTCACATTCTGTACGTTCCACAATAGAACAATTTCCTTGGAGGGTAACAGATTTACGGCGCTTTCTTCTGGTGTATACTAAAGTTGGTAACTGAGAAGACAAAATCGTTGTTTTAGCATTGCCTGTTTTACCAACAGCTTCATCTAGTGTCTTTTCTGTGAGGGTTTCCATGCTTTTTATATGACAAATCTTTGGTTTAACTTCTGAGAATGCATTACTAATACCTGCGTTGTTTTTAAAAATTGCAAGAAATGGTGATGATTGGATTAAACTCAAAAATAATTCAATCAAACCTTAGTCTCAGATCATTAAGTTTCATTCTTGACCAGACACCAAAATAATCTAATAGTTTGCAACAGTCATGACTCATGACCAGTTAAGTTGGATTTGCATGTGAATGGGTTGAAACTAACTCAACAAGCATTTCATTTCAAAACAGACAAGAATTACATTATAATGTGCAATTCTACCCTTCTTATCATGATTATCTGAATTTCAGAACTTTTATTGTTTATGCCAGATGGAAGATATTATAAACACATTACCTCCAGTATAATCCTGTGCAGTTGACAGGTCATTTTGCTTTGAATTGAATCTAACCTTCACTGGATTTTCTTTCAAATCCAAGCATGCATCGATGCTTTGTTCCATAATCCTATCCTCAGACATGTCGTCCAGAATGGAATCAGGAACGCATAAATCATAATCACAAGGCCTGTTTTTGAAGCCCAACTCTGAAGCACAGCATATTGATGGTCCATTTGGCAAATCACCAGGAAGCTGTTCTTGACTTTTTGGACAACACGTTTCTTTACTGAATTTAGATATACCAGCTTCAGCAATATCAAAAGATAAGAATTCTGAGTTTTTGAGATCATCGCCTTGACTATACTCGAAACTATCAAGAACAATAGACTTCATATGTTCAGAATTAGGAGAATTTGAACATGCGTCAGTATCGGGCCTATGTATCTTTTCACCTTGTTCCTTATATGCATCCTCTGTTATCATTTTATCTGATGTTTAAAGACATGATTCAACAAAGCACGTTAATACATATACACAAAACACACAAAAAAAAGGGAAGATTTAAAAGACAACATGGTACATCAAAAACCCTGGTGGCGTGATGTATTGATCTATGCCAGACATTGAGAATAAATAATCAGGAAAAATTCAAATAGCACCAACAGGTATATTTACCAGATGTTGGTACATCCAAAGCACATCCAACTTCATTTTGTTCTTCCTTAGAGATTGTTACCATAGAAGGCAATATATCTGAAGGGATAAGAGTAAACTTCTCATCTGTTGAGGCATTCCTCAGTAAAGGAACTGCTTGAGGAAGCAGAAGTGACATCATTGACTTTGCCATATCTTGGCCAGCTGAACTAAAATTATTTTTCTCAGAGCTTGGATTTGAATCAGATGTACGCATGTCTTCATGATTTGAATTCAACAAATCTTCAGAGGTGACCTCACATGCTGGCTCATTATAAGTATTCTTATCCAGATTACTTGGCGCAGAATCAGAGGTATTTTCTGCAGTGTACTAGGGTAAGAGATCAAGAATCAACAGAAAAATGTAGAACAGAGAAATATGAGAAACTGCATATTGAAAGAGTGTTATAGAAAACTGCAATATAAATAAATAGAAAATCCCACGCATACTGATATAATTTTGCATCGCTTTTAACCAAACCATACTTATATTGAAACTACATTAGAAAAGCAAAACTCCCATGATTTCGTGAATATTCTATAGTGAAACACATTTCAAATCTCCGTATTTCACATCATCACACGATGCTTCATTCTGTAAAGAACACTACTTTATCCAATATTACCAAAAATATAAGCATTATAAATCCCAAATTTGTCATTAGCTTGAATAACCCTAAGTATGTAAAGCCAAAAGGTAAACCTTTCAACCCATCAATATATGAGTAAGAGGATGCAGATATTATATGTTATTAATGGTTAATACTGTACCATTCAAACACAATGATATAAGTACCTAATGAATCTAGTGTATCAGGTGCACAAAGATCAATGCCAATACAACCCTGAGACTCTTTAGAACATGACTGCATCACTTTGTCATCTTCTGCTGCAACCAACAAGCTTGACATTTTTATCTCCACATCATGTGACCTATGAAGCTGCAAGAAGTTAAAAGAGTTTTTCCTCTATAACAAAGTGGACCATAATTTTGATAGAACCACAAATTTCTGCTAAATTTCAACCGATATATCTCAAGAAGCTGGATACCACAGCATTTCAAAGATTTGTGTCCATTTACCACTAGCTTTATCAAGATTATAACATTATTAGAAAGAACAGGTTTCCAATTATTGACATCCCATAGACTATTTTAAGAACCAGCAAGTTTCCAATGAACAATATTCAGAAGAATATTAGAAGAGCATGCTTACCAGTTTTTCTGTAGACAAGTTTTCAGTTATTTCTATAGTTTTGTGATTTGCAGAGTACAGAAGCTCCGTATGTCTCTCCGAAGTTACAGCCTCCCCTTTTTTGTCCTCAAAGATGTCAATAGGATTCAATAGCAGACCATTTTGGGATGAAATGCAATTACTTCTTTTACAAACAGAGGACATTATTGGCAGTGAAGGTGATACATCTATTTGATTGTGGTCACCATCCTCGTCTTCTGAACCATTGTACGCTGTAGAACTCCCTTGACCAAGAGTTCTCTCGTTCTTTACATCTGAAGCTCTACTACATGCAAGTTCTAGAGATTGAGGTCTAGATCCTCCATTTAACTTTTTACTTTTAAGTTCACATCTACTTCTCTTCCCTGTAACACGTGATCTTCCCAAGGAAATTAATAAATCAGGACTTGTGCCTACATTATGGCAGCCATCATCATGCTCTGCTTTAGAAACCACATTACATAAGTTTGAGGATACTAGGTTTTGTTCTTCTATTCCATTTATATCTGCCACGAGTTCGCGAAGCAACCTCTGAATAAACTGGTTTTTGAACCCAAAAAGCTGAGTGCATTGAGAAAAAATGAATAAGATGAAGTGCAGCAAACAACTTATGAAAGCAATATAATATAAATGAATACTCCTGAAACAATATGAAAGAGAAAAGAAAAAGGATAATTCTAAGATTAATAATCACATAAACGGCAACTTTGGAAAAATGTGTGTAGCTAGCCATAAACATTGGACATCCATTAACTGCTTGGGATAAAGAAGAGAATTTACATTTTAGTAAAGAGAGAGAGAAGAAGGGCTACAAAAGAAAGGACAATAAAATATCCTTAAATAAAACAAGGAAGAACACATAAAAAGTAAACAAGATCATTAGTGCAATAAAGCTTTCCAACCCCATTACATATCTTCCGGCGGGACTTATTAAAGAAACAATGAACAGAGCACCAAAGAGAAGTCAACAAGGCTATCTCATCACTTAGAAATGTTGTCAGCAACAAATCACAAAGCTTGAAGAAATATAAATGTAAGCACGTTATTTCAACATAAGATAAGGGTCAGCATTGCATATTGGATTGACTGATTTTCAATTACAAGGACAAAGCATTCTGTTTTAATGCTTAAATTTTATCATCGATTAATACCACGACAATTGACAAACAAGAACTGTTTCTGAAACTTGCTAGCAGTTTTGACAGAACAGTTACAGAAGAAACTAGATATAGGCAATGCAATGCCACATAGTTTTGATACCAAGAGTCTAGGCAAAGACCAACTGCCATAGAAAAAACTAGATATTGGTAACATAGTAGAAAACGTAATGCCACACGTCCTCCTGCATTCTATAGTCACTTGGCACAAAAAAAACATTATTTCAAAACAAACTAAGTACAAACAAATGAGATAAGAACTATCATCTATCAAGTCAAAGCTGAGATTAGTCAGACCCAACTTCAATCAAATTTGTTTACAGCAATTAGTTATTTCCATACAAGTAAAGCCAATGGAACTCACCAAATTCCAAACATCAAATAAAGGGAATAAAAAAATAAGAAGCAGAAGCAAAAAAAAAAGTAGAATCTATAACTTCGATTTACATTCACAACTATATGGACCAAATCTCCTTAAGTTTTATATTGTTAAGTGGAGAAATTAGTTTTATATATAACAAGCCCCCTCATGTGATATGGAACTCAAGCCACACACCTTGCATCTGGGTCATAACATTCCACCAAACTTGATAGGCTAACATCCCCCGAAACCGCACGGACTGGTTTTGAATTAGCCCTCTGGCTAGGTCTAGGGTAACACTACAACAATGCTGGCATTCCAACCTAAGCCGCCTATTTGCAACTAATAGACATGGTGGAATTTTCTAATACTATATGAACCATGAAGGGCTAACTCTCCTGAAAGCTCAAACTGTCTGGAGACCAATGAATGGTAATATCTCCAACAACAGCCTTTATTACTCAGTAAAGTAAAATCTTGATGCGATAAATAGTAGAGTTTATGCCAATATAAGCTTGCTTTTTTTAATACCAAATGCATAAAATAAAAAATCACCCGAGTTTATTCATTGTTTGGATGCATAGCACCAAATATTTGTTAGATATAGAATCAATGATCATTAAAGAATGTAGAGGAAAACAGCACATTACCAGGTCTTCACTCAATTTTTCCCTTTTCTTAGTGAGAAAGTATTATCAAATAATTTAAGTGAAGATTAACTCTTCAACTTCAAAATCTTTCAACTTAAGAATCCTCTTGATTATTGAACTAGTTGCTCTTTTAAAAAGTGATACTGTGATATCATTATTATTGATGAATCTATTGTCAGCACAATTGACTAGAGAAATTGAATAAAAGAAACAGTCAGCATACTATGGATAAATATCGCATTGCAGAAAATAGGAAATATAGGCTAGAAAGGCTTTAAAGTGAAATTTCACAAGATATTCAAATTAAGAGTTTTATGATAAAAAAAAAAAATGAATTGTTCAAATATTACCATACAGAATAACAGCACAGCCACAATTAGGTTAGATGTGTTCGAATAAGCTTGAACATGGATGAGGATGTGCTTTATCAGGAATGATCTCTAGAATTTTTAATAAACGTTCATGAAATATAAAAGAAAATCATCTGGAACATTACAAAAAGAACTATCAATTTTGTCGATTTCTACCTCAAAGCCATCCAACTTAGATGAAAGTCTCTTCCCGTGCCAAATCTTCATGCGGGGGCAACCTTTCTTCTGAAATTCCTCCCATGCAAAGTCTGGAGTTTTCCCAGAAGCTGAATTCCCATCATCAGAAGAAATCTGTAGAAATAGTATGTGACTAAAACTGTTAAACAAAACTCATAGTTTGTTCTAAACATTTAGTATATAGAATCTAAAGTCAAAAAACATTAAAGCACACAGAATCTTGAACACAAACCAGAAATTTAGGCCCGTTAACGCCTTCAAGAATTTCCATCTTATAATCCGTCCCATTATGAGCTCTAACAGCTTGGTAGCCAACTGGATAAGGATATCGATCTTTTCCCTACAAAGTATCCAGTGTAAAAACGTAATCAGTCACCGAAGGAAAAACAAACCAATACAAAGTGGTAAACAGAAATTACTGCATAAACAAATCCTGATTTCCCATGCAATTATAATTCATACAGCAGTTTCCTCCAACATAAACTCAGATCAAGCATACATCTCACTTCTTTCTTCTTTCCTACGAAAACATCACTTCACTGCTACCATTTTCTTTGGACTGAGAAACTTAGTATCCAAAAATCACATACAAGCTCTCGTAATGCCTATTGTTTCTATCAACTCAAATCCAACATCTTGCTTAGGCAAATCAAACTTCTTACCTGGTATCAATGATTCAGAAAATTAAGAAATAAGCTAAGAATCTATAACTGAATCCTCTGGAGAATGGTTCTCAAAACAGAAGAATTGCAGTGCAAATTACAGACATGCAAACACTTGTAAATTTGACAAAAAGAGAATAGAAAGATAAAGGAAAACAGTGACAGCATTTAGGGAGCTTGGTATGTCCCTAGCAATATCAAATCTCACATAATTTCCTACTGACTTTTCCTTCATTTTCCCTATTTTTCTGCTGCCCTCCCTCTGGTCTCAAATATCAGCAAAAGTAGAGTAAAAGAAAATTGATGCCTTGGGTCCAAACCCTACTTTTGCTTATATTTGAGACCACATGGAGTAATATAATAACTACCGCCATCATTATATGTCATTATCTTAAATACCACCCTACATCACTTATCCGGCTACTCTATTCTTCCTACCCTATGTCATTACCTTAAATTTCACTCTACATCACTTATCCTAATCCTCTCAAGTTTCAATCCAAATGATGTTGTCAAAATCTCATCTATGAACATATCTACACATTCAATAACTCACACAATTTATGCTGTAGTAGCCAGCTAAATTCTTAAATGTCGGTACATAGTGCATAAGGATACCCCACTCAAACATAAGCGACAAGATTACACGTTTTATTATATGGAATAACTGTAATAACAATGATAAACTTCAGCTTAATTGCAAATCAAGCATGAAAAAAAAATACTTACACTTCTTCAAACAATTACGCAGTTGAAAACAATACTACATAAATAATCAAACGTTGCTGTAATTATAAACAAAACGAACGCATCGGAAAGAAATGGAATAATATTAAACAAAAAAAAAACATTGCGATTATGTAGCAATTGAAGATTGAAAATAGAAGGGGGGAAAACGGAAGAGAAGAGAGTAAGGAAAATGTAATCGAACCCTAGAACTGCTCCAGTACTTCTTGTCCCATGGTCCATTGTAGACTGAACCGATTGAGATGACTTCTAGGTTATCGGTGTTTTCAGGTTCGGCATCTGTACGTGAGGGTTTCGCAACGGTTCTAGTCTTCACCATTGAAGAAGATAGAGAGAGAGAGAGAGAGAGAGAAGTGAAAAGGGTAGATGGCGGGAAAGGTAATATATATATATATATATATATATATGTGCATTGGATTCCCCTCCACCGTTTCCTCTTCATGAATAATGAAAATTCCAAATTTGAATTAAAAAATGAAAGGAAAAAATTTATCGCCGTTGCCGGGGATCGAACCCGGGTCACCCGCGTGACAGGCGGGAATACTTACCACTATACTACAACGACTGATGCGTTATTGTTTACATAATATTTTTATTTGTAGTATTCATTAAGGGATAATAAAGGTTGGTTTAGTTGTAATTGTGTAACATATTATAAGAAAACATGGCATTGATTTTCATAAGCCTATAATATAAAACTTTTTGACAAGTACTTAAAATATACTTTGGAATACATATATTTTAACACATTTTTTATTGGTTTAAATTATAACAAAGTGATACTAATTTATATAGATTCAATATAAATTTGATGGAACACATGTGAATTTTAATTAATAAAAGATAATATATTAAAATGTATGTGGCTAACATTCTAAAAATATATATCTAATCAAAATTTATCATCATATAGATTCCTAATGTATCCTCATAGATATTTATACTATAAAATTAAATTAAATGAATGTTTATATTAATTTATATTTTCTTTAAAACAATGGTAGATCTTTTGCATTATCAAAGATTTGTGTGTTCCTAATATGATTTATCATGGAAGAATTCAAGGCGATTTTATTTTGGCAAATTCTAATGTAATGTTGTGTTTAGATCAGCATCAATACCCAAAATAGGTAGAAAAACACGTAAAAGGTTATTAAAATTGAAAATTTTTAGTTTCGATTTTATCTGTTACATTTTTATAAAGTTTGCATATACATCGCTATATGGTTTAGTTAAAACTTGCATTTTGAAACATTGTGATTTCCATACGATTTTTAATCTTTTTTGACACCTACAATTAGATTGTCACCTTATTCGATCTAGCCTGCTCAATCTCTCGAGATAAACTCTCAACACATGCATAATTTGTAGAAAAGTTTATCATCTCTCATGTATTTCTTTCTTAAATTGCATGAGAGTGAATGAGAACAATTCTCACACCTATTATTTAGTCGTCTATTTAATATTTAACAAGGAATTTCATGTGCTCGACTATACCATGCAATACCAGATCAAATCGCTCATACAACTTATCATTCATGGTTCCTATTTAAAAAATATATATATCAAATAAATTGCACAAAAATAACATCTAAATTTTGGAGATTTCTTTTTATCCTAAAAAATATAATATTTTTTCACAAATAACTTTTTATTAAAATACTATATTATTTTACTCTATACATCGTAAAATGTAAATAATTCTAACAAATACACGTGAATTAAAAAATTAATTAATTTGTGATTAATTTGTCAAAATTAATTAATTTAAAATATTTATGATTGCAATTCATAGTGGGTGAAAATATTAGTTTCGTGTGTCTCTTCGTCGAGTCATTGGCATGCTTCACGATAAAAATAAATAAATGTTTTCCACAAAAATAAATTATCCTCCACTAAAAATTGAAAAGAAAAATGTCACTACTTTTCAAAGATAATCTTCAACGTAGCAAAAGAAATTAATGAATAAAATAATTGCAAATAATATTGGTAAAACAAAATAATATGAATTGTAGAGAGAAATTAAAAAATAGTACAAAATTAAATGTTAAATACGTAACATAAATATTTAAAAATAATAAACTTAAATAATAAATTTAAATTTTATTACTTTAGTGTCTAAAGCGCTCCCAAATATGATTTATTGAATGTGTTTGAAGTTGTTGATGATCTCATTTTCACATATACTTGTTATGTTTATAATTTTGTTACAACATTAGGATGAGAACTATTACGTGTTCCAGTTGTTGATACGTTATTATATATCCATATTATTATAAGAGTAATCAAAATCACCACCATATACGTGTTGTTCATCTTCAAAGATCATGTTATGCAATATGAAGCATGAATATATTCTATGTTCGAGGATTTCTATGTGTCAAACATGTGTTGAACCACGTATAATTGCAAATTTAGATTGGAGCATTTCAAATGCTCAATCCACATCATTTCTAGTTATTTTTGCTTTCCGAAAAAATAGATTTCTCTTATCTTCTTGTGGCATTTAGACTGTTTTGACAAATGTAGTTCACTCGAGATAGATATCGTCTGACATATAGTATTCCATATTATATGGAGTTATGTTAATTTTATATTGCACTTTGGGAACGTGTCTTTCTAAAAACATCGTTAAACACATTGGATTGGAATAATGTCATTGTTTGAACCTACAATGCCAAAAAAATGCATGTTAAATCCACAAGTTTTGTCATGCCACTGCTTCAAGCATGAACTTGGGTTTACCATTATCACCTCGGCAAAACTGGCATTTCCAAGCAATCAAACAATTTTTCCATTCCTAGTGTAAACAATCAACATAATTAACATACCTAGAAAGTCACGTGTCTCCCTCATTTGTTATCTCGTTCACGCCCCATACAAATCTCTCTAAGCACTCAATTGCACTGCTTTCACCAATTCAAACATATTCATCTATAATATCACAAGGAGATCCATATGCTAATATATGAATAGCAGCAGTGCATTTATGCAATGACGAAATACCCATTTTACCAGTTGCATCGACCTTCGTTTGAAAATACTCATCACGAAATCCAAGTATAGTTACAATTCGAAGAAACACATGTCTGTACATTCAAAATCGTTGTCGAAATTAAGAACTTGTGTATACTGGATTTTTGGAGAAGTAGTCATTGAATAATTGAGTATGCAATTTTCTTAACGATTTCGATCTATCATTGTTCTTCTTCGCCTGTACTTAGTCAGTTTACATTATGTTCAATTTTTTTTTTTAAAATACAACATTATCTTAACTAAAATCTATATTTTTTTTTAAGTTTATTTACAATAAATTTCATAAACTTGAAGTTGACTCTCACTCATTCCGGATTTATCTTTCATGATGACCTTCATTGCCTTGAACTTCATCTCGTCCTCCTTTAGTTATGTCAATTTTGCTAAGGTAGTACTTTTTTATCCATTATATCTTGCACGACATTGTTGATAGGACATGTTTCATTGCCCTTTGCCTTACCCTTTATTTTTGTCGCATTTTATTCCATCGGACGCTCCATTGAAAATGTTGAGTCAAATTCATACTTTGTCGTTGTCTCTATATCAAGAGATGAAGAGTACGTCCAATTACTAGAATTCTTCGTTATTTTTGAAGAACATTCAGTTGATGCTCCCATCCATTATTGTTCACATTTTAACATACTATTAAATGGTCCACATGTATCTTGAGAATAAAAAGCCTTTGAAACAATCATGATATTCTTCCATGAGCTTTCACTTTACTTTCCACTAACAACTTGTTTGTAACACCCAAAAAATTTGGGAACAAAACCATTTATTCGATGCCATCGAAATTTTGGTTGACTTTGTATCTTTTCTCGCAACCACCCACGATACATATTATAATTTGTTGCAATTTTTAACCAAAAAGCATATATTTTTTGGTCAATTCCTACACTTGAATCTTATGAAACGTTGAACCATAATTGAATAAGAAGTGTATTTTTAACCATTATGCCCTTCTTCCTCTTCGAGCATAGTGTTTTTAAGACCAACTTGAGTATAAAATTGTGGAACTTGACACTGTGACATAAATCCGATTGGTGTTTCACGTTTATAACAAGTAAACTCTTCAAAATTATTTGCGGTGTATAAATCATATTGAAATTGGTTAGTGGTGATGGTAATTGAGAACTAGGATGATAATTTTGCATAAAATGCAATCAAGATTATCGAACATTATTTTGATTTGAATTTATTTGACACAAACAATTATTTTTTTGAAAAAATATTATCAATCAAAGCTTAAAAGAGAATAAATTGTGTGATAAAAATTATGAAAGAAATATTAAGAATAAAAAAAAACAAATTATCACAATCAATAAGAAAATGACTTTCAAATATAAATTAACGGTAACAAAAAAATTCATAAATTTTATTGTTATTAAATTTTCAAAGTATTGTTAGTGTTGACGGCCCCGTTGTTCTAGCATGTCGCACTCTATTATGTAATTTGTACAAAATTTTGCAACTGTTAGAGTTGCTCTTAGCCAATTTTTCATTTTCAATTTAAAGTTATCAATTGTTTTTTCGTCTATCTCAAAATTAAGAGTGTTTTACTATTTCTACTTCAAACTCATATTCCGTTGTATCTCTCTAAATTTAGAGAGTCTTCTACTCCCTCTACTTCAAAGTCATATATATATGTGCATCCTTCTCTAAATCTAGAGAATCTTATACTCTATACTTCCAAGTGTTCTGATCTTTATCTCTTATGCTCTCTCCATCTTCAGTTTAGTTGACATAGTTTTAAACAAGTTGGATAATAAGTGATGCCTTTATTTATTTGGCAAATGCTAATGAGTACCCTAAAAACTTGTTAAGAAAACACACTTAGAAATAATAAAAGAGAAATGCATTCAAAGTGTTTTCGATTATTTGAAAATTTAAAATTTATATTTTCATGGTAAAACTTTCACTTTTTGAGACTAGTTATGTGCATACTTTATTAATATTAGATGTTAATTCTTTTTTAATTAACATTAATTTCCTCCTCATAATTTTTATACGCCTTTCACTTAAGTGTCTGTTTGGTTTAAAG
Organism: Cicer bijugum; assembly: GCA_037974875.1. Classification (NCBI taxonomy): domain Eukaryota; kingdom Viridiplantae; phylum Streptophyta; class Magnoliopsida; order Fabales; family Fabaceae; genus Cicer; species Cicer bijugum. The sequence goes on from JBBPBT010000623.1 coordinate 4,314,459, forward strand.
TATTTGGAAGGGAGAAAAGGGAAGGTAAGATATTATTTTTGAAATTTTTGTATTTAATTCAATTTTTAAGAGAATGAAGGGTATGGATTCATTTTTCTCTCACACATAAGTTAAATCAAATCGAAAAAAAAAGTTTATTATCGATCATAAACTATATTCAAACCTAAAAAATAAATCGTATTCGAATTCACATATTTTAAAGTTTAATTTAACCTATTCCAATCTTGTAAAGGGATGAAAGAAAATCAACAGAACTAAAAAATCATTTAAAATATCTCTCCGCCATATAAACAAATATACAAAATCATTAAACTCCTCATCTGCTCTGGTTCCCTCATTTCTTTTGAACCAAATCCATTTATATTCCTCCTCTCTTCTCTCCCCTTCCCTTTGTTAAAACCTCTATCCTCCCTTGCCCCTCAATCACACCCTTAGGAGTAAATGATACTGTAACCATTGAAAAAGAGCTTTGTTCATAACAAAGTTTGCATTGAGAGCAAAACTATTTATTTTAGTTGATTATTTTTTTCCAATTTTTTCACAACATTTATAAGGGTTAAAATTAGAAAAGTTATATTAAAAACAATCAGTCATTTTGAGACATTTTTAAGCGTTAAAATTAGAAAAGTTATATTAAAAATAATCAGTCATTTTAAGACAATTTTTTATTTATAAGTCACTTGTTGTAGGACAAGATGATTAATACAATATAATTTTCTCAAAAGAAAATAAATGATTTTTGTTTATGAATGATAATAAACCAGTTATTTGTGTTAGGATCGTCTCTATTTCTCATAAGAAAATAGATATTTGTTACTATAATTTTTGTGTAAATAAATGATATAAAAATATGTGACATTAATTAAATATTTATATATCAAATTAAGCTATACTATTGAAGATATCTATTTCTTTTAAAAAATGGAAAGGATCTCTAGTTGTATAATATATATATATTAAAGTTTTTCAGAAATCAAAATGTGATGCGACGTGGCATTTTTAATATTTTTTCACATAGTGATTAATTTCTTTTATAAACAAATGTTATAAATTAGTGGTTAAATTAATTTTCAAATTTAAATTCGAGATTTCTTTCTTTATAATATTCATTCCGTACTTATTAATTCAACAATCGAACTATCTATATATATGAAACTGTGATCAATTTTAATTTGTTTGTTATGTAAAGTCAATTCAATAATTATTCAATTTTATATTATACACCCCTGATTCCAACAATTATTGAAACAATCCCAAAACACTAATATAACAAGTTGCAGTTTCTTTGATATCAAAAACAATATAAGAAAAAGTTTATGCCATGAAAACCATTAGATTCAGAAAAGAAAAATTTCCGCTCTTTAAATTTAACGATCTTTATAACTATTGTATCATTCAATAGCTATAGAAATTAAATTCAGCTTCGATTTTCAATTTCTCCACACTAAAATGGTATCTTAATTTATTATTGCTAACAGAACCATGCATCGGGCTTCATGCCTAATCTGCACTATAATTTGGGCACCTTTTGTCATGAGTTTAGTTTCACCAAGTTTCAGTTTATGGATTTAGGTAGGGAACCATCTTATCATTGTGAAAAACATAATTCAAGTATATCTACTGATATTTGTATACACTAACGAGTTAAGATCCTATCAATTTCTTTTTTTTTAAAAAAAAATAAATTTTAAAATGCATGCAATATATTTTAAAGTTAATAAATATTTTATTTATCTCGCATGTTCTAAAAATATATATCAATATATACATAAAACTATATATATTAATGAAATAAAATTCTTTATCTTTTTAAGAATCGAAGATGATTCCAACTCACACTAGAGAACAAGAGAGAAAAAAAAAGTGTGCATGTCTTATCCCACTTTCCCAATATAGATAACGAGTTAAGGTAACAATGGATCAAATGATTGTGTCCAAATAAGTTAATGAACATAACTACATGTAGCTAACATAATGTGAATAATGTGACTATGTGTCACTATGAAACAAACGATTGAAGAGAAGACAAAAAAATAAAAAATAAAAATAAACCTCATTTTGCTTATGTATTTATGTGCATCGCATAAAAGCTATAGTACATTCATTACTGGCATTCATTCATTCGGACTAGAGAAAAAGTTGATGACAAAAGAAGAGGCATTGGAAAAGCTGTTTTTATACTAACAAAGAAAGGTTGATTGTTAAGTTAGAAAATAGAATTTGTTTACTTGTTATAGAAATTGTGTGGAATCGTCCCATCATAAAAGGACATTATATCAAATGAAACCCATTTCCTGACTTTGCCTCTAAGACTCAAATTTCTACCTTGTATGATAGTGACTTGTGATTATATCAACTGTCTCTTTCGGTTTTCCTATTGAAGGACTACACCCACAAAAAGGGGTGTTACATTACAGTGTCAATTCTCTTCACTATCTTTTCTATCTTAATTTCCTCAAATAAAATATTTTGTTTCAATTTTATATATGTACTTTGATCTTAACATAAAGAAAATGAAAATTCTTATACTTTACTTTAAGATAATTAATTTTATGTGTGTGTGTGTAGTTATCATCAATTATCATGCATATATAGTTCAAGTGTCACGACCCCTGTTTCATTAGTTTGTAATAGACATGTGTGTAAAGAGACTATAGCTTGATGATTATGCTAGGAAAACTTTATAATTAATTATTTTAATTTTTTTAGTAGGAAATATCAAGTACTTTGACACTGCAATGGCAGAGATGATATGACAAGTTTCCATTATTTGGATTAATAATGAACTAATCTCTGTTCAGATGTTTAATTAATTTGCATCATAAATACTACTAAGCCACACGGTGTAACCATGTTAATTTAATTTAAGGAATATATAAACCAAAATAAATAAATATTCATTTGAAAGTAAGATTCAATGCTACATGTTTGGCAATTTTTTTTAATGTTTATTCCTTAATTATGTTGACCATTGGCTAGTATTTGCTAATGTATCAATTAAAGTTGATTTTTTTTTTTAAATTTTATTTTATGATCATTTTGGAAAAAACATTTTTGAAGATTTTAGAGAGAAGAATTTTGAAAGAATAAATCTATATTTTGATATATATTTGGTTTTTAAAAAAAATTAAAAAACAAGATGATTTATGATCGATAACTTTTCTATCATTCTTATACATAATTTATAATTTGTTTAATTTCAAAAGGAATATCAAGTTCTCTCCTCCTCTCTCAAAAACTACTTCAAAAACTACTTCTAAACTTTATGTTAAGTTTCATTGGGAGAAATTTGGAGGGAAAGGGAGCAAAATATTTTTTAGATTTATTTTCGTTCTCCTTTCATTTTAAAATTTGGAGTGAAAATAACCAAAATAACTTTTCGTTGTATAGTAAATTTGAGTTAGAAATTTTAAATTGCTTGAAAAAGTGATATACGTAAAAAAATTCGTAAATCCATTGTCTTAGGGCCTGTTTGTTTGCAAGTTAATTTTTGTTGAGTTAGGTTTATATTTTGATATATATTTTATATTTTAAAAAAATTATATAAAATATACATTAAATTATATACCTATTTATCATGTTCTTCTTTTAAATTTATAAAATATACATTAAAATATAAATTTAGCCCTCAAAAGTCTTTCCTTTTAAAATCTAGCTCGCAAACATATCATAAATTTTTTGATTAAGATGTAATGTTCAACTCATTTGTGTAGTTATTTTTTGTCAAATGTGGCTAATCCCAAGACTTTTCTCATGATCCAACACTTACAAAACTATTTAAAATGGTCAATCTTTCATTGAATCAAAGACGAAACCATTTAAAGTTCATCCTCTCCGTTTTTGGATCGAAGGAATTTAAAGAGTTAAATATATATTTTGATATATATTTGATATTTAAAAATAATTAAAAGAACAACATAATAAATGAACATACTATAAATATTTTCCTCTAAAATTCAACTCACAAGCAAACGTTTAGGTTTTGTTTGTGAACATGGAAAGAAAGAGAAGACTTTGAAAAAAAAAATGAAGGAATAAATAGAAGGAATTAAGATATTTAGGAGGTGAGAGATTAGAGAAATTTGTTTTCATTCATAATACAAATGATTCGTAATTTAGAGAAATCATAAATAACATAATTTTTTTAAATATATTTCTCTATCTTTTCATCCCTCTAAATCCCTAGAATTTTAGAAGTAAAAACTTTATAGGATTAGATTTATATTTTAATATATATATTTAAAATTTAAAAAAAAAATTAAAATAATAACATAATAAAATAATATATAATATTACGACATTATTTTAATTTTTTAAAATGTCAAATATACATCAAAATATAGATTTAGTTCTCCAAAATCTTCTACTCTAAAACTCTAAAAAAAACCAACTTGAAAATATACCCTAACAAAATATTTAATTGATTAGAAGATAACTAGTGAGAGATGTCTGATTAATAGTTTTTCTTATCCTCCAAGACACAAATATCATTGAGTCCCTCATTTACAGGGTGGGCTTCTACTTCCGATGAGGGATGAGGCTAATTACCCTCCGCTTTTGTAGCTGGTGCAATTACTCACTTCATGAAGATAAATAACTACTAACATTATAACAAAGTTATTACATTGCACGCATTGAATACTAGGGTAGCTATGGTCTATATGAACTTAAGTAAGCCCCATAACATGAGAGATAATAAATGTATTATTATTATTTTTTACTTAAGGTATTCTTTTATACTAATTTTTTTTACCTTATCTGTAATTAATGTGAGGCTTTGAGATTTTTCAATGAGGTTGTGTGTGTGGCATGAGAAAATATATAAATTATTAAATAATTTTATTGATTTTTAAATTTTTTTTATAACTTCACAAATGTTTTTTAAGTTTTTATTTTTATTTTTATCATGAACCTAAAGAGAATATATAAATGTAAGAAAAAGATACAAAGGAAGATAATTAAATAAATTAAAGAGACAAGTCTAATAAGTGTAGCTTAGTTGAGTTAAATAACATTGAATTTGTAGGAGAGAATGTAATTCGATCCCAACAAAATACATTTTGGGAAGAAGCAAAGATATCTAAGCTACAGCCTAAATACCTAAATGGAGATCATTAGTCTCATAGCCAATTTTCAAATGACAAAAACTTGTTAAACCCCATTGAAAAGCCACTCGGATACCAAAACTCGAATTATAATGATTTCTTAAAAAAATAAAATAGAAAGATAAGCTAAATCTAGATATTCAATTTTAGCATCTGGATACAATAAACGACATAATTAGAGATTGAATTTTATTTTTTTCAAATTATTTTAGTAGTTATGTTTGGTTAGTATAATAAATTAACAAATAATTATGCAAATTAAATTAAAGTTACAAAAAATTTAATATTTTTAACATATAATTAAAATCCTTTTTAAAGCTTAAATATAAGTTTCTCTTCTATTTTATTTATTAAATACAAACAGAATAATTGTAGAATAGTGTCATATTTATAAAAGGTTTCTTAAAAAATGGATAAAAGTTAAACTATGTATATAAAATCATTAATTAATAGTGCAATCATGTTTTAAGTTTTTTTCTTTCTAAATGTGATAAGTAAAACTCAAACATACCAAGTGTGGCGAAAGAAGATAATTATTGCGAATTCGAATCATCGTCTCAATATATTAAATATTTTCACATTTTTGTATGAACTGAACTGTATAGTCTGTATTTAAGTATTATATATTTTATTTGGTTTGTATTTGAAATATATATTATGTAATTTAATATAAAGTTATTATGATGTATTTGGTGAGTGGCTCGTGCAGCTCTTGTTTGCACACAGAGCTGAGCATGCAATATATATATGTATATTATTAGAGCAGCTGGTACTATATAAGACTGAACGGTAGCCCTAGCTTCTCTCTTTTTGAATGCTACTTTACAAAGTTCCATCTCTTCTTATATATAGAAACTTTCATTTCATATCATAAACCTTACAACTACGTACTAACTCCTCTCTCATAATATGAATATGAACAACCACGTTGATGATGAGAAAGTCACCATGGACCTTGTTCCATCATCTGACCACTTCTGCTACGTTCGTTGCAATTTCTGTAACACTGTTCTTGCGGTAATTTATGTTACTATCATATCATATATATAATTAATATTCCTTTTGTGTATTAGTTAATACATATATACTAGTATATGTATGATATAAATTACTACATCCATAACAAAATATAAAAATTAAATAAATCAAAATAAAATCGAATAATAAAATTAAAATTTTAACTAAATATATCAATTATTTTAACCCATTTTTGTTGATATTTTGTTATAAACTAATAGCTTGAAATAAAAATGGACCCTTGATGGACTTTATCAAATTAGTTATTAACCGTTATATTAAAAATATACAATTTTTATCTTTTAATTTAAAAGTAATATTATTGAAACATAAAATGATATATAAATATAATACTCTGATATTTTATGGAAAAACAAAAGATATTCTCCAGTGTATTTCATTTTATGTCAAATTTTCCACTGTAGTTATGTGATCCTCACCTTGTGTTAGGTTGGCATCCCTTGCAAGAGGCTTGTAGATACTGTGACGGTGAAGTGTGGGCACTGCAGCAACCTCTCATTTCTTAGCACCAGACCTCCATATAATCAAAATCATGCCATTGATCACTCACTCACTCTTCATCACCAGGTTGTGTCGTTGTTTCTTTTCTGTGCTTAATGCTTGATTGTGTGTAGTGAGAGAATGAGAAGCATATACAATACAAGAGGTGTGATAACCTGATAAGAGCAAAGCATAAGTCTGATCATATATTGGTTAGAGATATATATTCCATAATAGTAGAATATATTAAGCTTATACAATCATCACTTTTTTTTGGTACATTACATACAATCATCCCTTCGCATTCCAGTTTTGTAGGCTAAAAGTACAAAATCTTGATATAATTATTATTATTTTGGGCTAATCGCTCATCCAACCACCCAAATTGCTTTTTAATAATCACCTTATTTTGGTTTAACAAAGCCCAACAACAATGAGACGTGAGAACCAATATACTAAAAAAAGTCCAAGTCTTACGTCGGCTTAGAACTATGGGCTTGAGGCCCAAACTCTAATTAAGAATAATTATTATTGAAAGTTTTACCCCAACCCCTACAACTACACCCCAACCCCATAATCATCCAAAAATCTCAATCTGCCCCTTTCTAAAGAAAATAGAAAAATTACTCTACGCCACCGAATTTCAAATATGTTCTTCTATAAAACTTAAATTTATATTTTTTAATATACAAATCTATTTTGAAAAATTTAATTTAAATATTTTTAGTCAACTTAATTAAAATTTGTAACTCAATTAAAATTTGTGGAATTACAAGTGTTTTTTAGAGTACCATAAAAATTTGAATTTTCTAGAATATTTTCGGATTACATTTATGTTTGATAAATAGTTTATAAGAAAAAAAATAGTGTTTCAGAAATCATAAAATATTTGAGTCATGTAATTTTTGTTTTAAAAACAGAGAGGTAAATTTTGTATTTTGTGGAAAGTGTGAGGATTGGGGAAAATGAGTAAAATTTTCTCTAATATTTAGTATAACTAGTATAGGTATCTTTTCTTTGAGATTCATAGTAGAATATCTTTTGATAAGAAAAGTAGTAATAGCAAGCATTAATTAGTTTGCTTTGAAGAGCAGAGGTTTTACAGTGATTTGAAAAAAGGGCAAGCATCATCTTCATCATCCTCAACAACCACTTCTGGAGAGCCTGTGTCCCCTAAAGCTGCACCCTTTGTTGTCAAACGTAGGTTCTTACCACATATCAACAAACCCATTTTAAAACTTTCTCCACACAATTTCAACTTTATGCAATTTTTTTCTTTCATTTTAATTATTACATTTTTGCAGCACCTGAGAAGAAGCATAGGCTCCCATCTGCTTACAATCGTTTCATGAAGTAAGTACAAAGTATTCTTTTTTTCTTTTATTTATTAACTATTTAAGTTTTTAAATTTGATTTGACATGTATACCAGAGAGGAGATACAGCGCATAAAAGCAGCAAACCCTGAAATCCCACATCGAGAAGCTTTCAGTGCTGCAGCCAAAAATGTAACACTTTTTTTAATCCTTTATTCAATTGCGCATGCTTTATAAAATTTCTTTATACTCATCATAAGAATAAATGTTTCCTAATTTTTGAACAAAATTATTTAACAGTGGGCTAGGTACATTCCCAATTCGCCAACTTGTTCTGTTTCTGGAACTAAAAAATATGTAAGATTTTGTTTTCATCATTATGATTGTCATCATCATAGTCATTTTCCTGATCTGTTTTGCGTCTTAAGTAATTGATTCATGTATGCAGGAATGAAGGAGTTGTGGAAGTGGAGATTAATTGGGAGAGAATATTGAAGCAAGTTAATTAGATGTTACATTAATCGAAGTTAATATTATTTATTATATATAATCTCTATATATGTAGTATGTTCTTATGTATCCTATCCTTTCCTTCTTGAGAAATGAAGAACAAACATTTGATTTGGCATAATTATCACTTTGGTATAATAAAATATAAACAAGGTTCCCTGATTTGATATTTTGTTAGTAGTTTTGGAAGTTAGTTTGTTGGTTAATATTGTTAAGATTGAGTATTTTGTTATTAGTTTAACAAATTAGTTAGTTGGTTAGGTTTGGTTAGTGTCAGAACAACAACAACAACTGATCTTCAAAGATTAAAGAAAATGAAATCCCAAGAATGTAGCATGTTTGATAACGAAATTTGGTCAATGATGTCTATATCTTCCATACATAGAAGCTTCAGTTTTTTTTTTTTTTTTTTTTAAAATTGATGAGTTAAGGTTTACATAATATACATTATATTTAAATATTAAGATTTATATTACAACAATACTTCAAAATCTTCCTAAACATTGTCTCCTACCTACTTAGTCGTCCCTCCCCCAAAAACAACCAACTTAATTTATATTCAATAGTTAGTAAATTGATTAAATTAGAAATGTCCTCCATAAATAGAGCTCTTCTATTTTTTAATTTGATATTTTTTATAATAATTCAATATAAAATCTTAGACGGAGTTTTTTTTAATCAAATTCTCAAACTTATTTTTAATATAGGATACATGTTGAATTCTATGATATCTTACCCTCACATTTAGTGAACATTTTGTATGAAGAAGTTAGTTTGCAAAGTAAATCAATAGAAATAATTGACACTGTTGTTAGAAGTAGAATCCATTTCATATAAAAAGCCAAATATGTGGGAGTAAAGTTGGGCACTTCAAATTTTAAGCTTTTTGGTACACCAGAAAGGTAAAGTCTATAAATGAATTGAATATAATTGTTGATTATAGAAATTCTAATATTGTAGATGTAAAAAAGATAGATGATAAGATTATAAAAGAAGATTTTGTAGTGAAACAAAACACTTTTAATGTCATTAATGATTAGTGTTACACACTTCACGAAAGTTAGAAGAATACTTTAAGATAAAATTTAGGAAATACTATTACGAGAAATGTTATCTTCTAGTGGATAATCTAAATTAGTTAGTTGAGTCTTATCTTTTATGCATATTTTTTAGTCAGTGGCATAAATAAACAAGTTTTCTTTGTGTCATTGCTTTGTTAATGCATTTATTTTGCTTTACACCATCACTGTGAGTGAGTTAGTTGTGTAAATGACAGAGTAGACCTCAAAGAGATCCAACTTTCTTGTAAATTTATTTAAAATTGGAATCTTTTGGATGAACTTATCCAAATTTTGTCGCGGAAGCAACCCCAATTTTTTTACCTTGAATTGGTTAAAATATGCAAACTTTGTTATTTTTAATGCAACATTAGATCCATTAAGAAGTGGTATATGGTTGAGTGACATTGCACATCTTCATTTAAGCATTGCAGGTCTTTTTGTTATTATCGGTCATATGTATATAAGAAACCTGAAAAAATTAGAAGGAAATCTAAAGTTAAAGCAGTAAAAATGGGCCCGGACCAGAGGGTTGGCCCAATTAGCTCACGTTTTAGTTCGGACTAGAGAAAAGACAACCCGAAAACAACCCAATTTTAACTTTGCATTCTTACTTTTCAATCTTCAAGAGAGCCTATTCAATTTATTTCTAGTAGAAAATATTTCAATAACAGCTACCACATGATAATAGTTAGACAGTAAACTAAAATAGACCTTGTTTCAGAAGTTGATGACTATGCTCTGTATATTCTAAATATCATATTACAACTTTCATGTAGTTCATTATTTACTCCAAGGTGACATACAACTTATAATACTAAAATAAAGGTCAGTTCAGAATACATAACAAGTTATTAGTAAAATGCAAATATTGTTACAAGATATAAATTTGTTAAGAGTTTATTAGCATTCAATTGATAGTACATTGTATCAATTTCTTCATCTTTTATCAAAAATGATTCTTTTGTGACTTATGAATTTTCTTCATTCTCAAGTTTCTAAAACTCTTAAGACTCTCTTATTAAATAAATATATGGCGTGGATAATAATTATAAATGTGAGACACTATTTAACCCAAATGGTTGAGAAAGTGATAACTCATCACTCATGACCATCATGTGAAACAAATGCTACCCACTGCCGAGTGAGGACCACAACGTTTCCTCTTCTAATTAGATGTGTCCTTTAATTATGACATAATTTTTCATAATTCCCTAGGCTATAGCCACGTGGCAAAAAGGGATCTCTTCTGTATTATAGATCCAGATATATTCGGTACCAGCAAACATGTTCAATGCTAGAGAAATGAGTGAACAAAAAAGGTACATGTTTTCTAAGAATAACCATGTGCCTATAGAGAGGTAAGTAGTAGCATGTTTTGGAACTTTTTCAACTCAACTAGAAATTTACATATGAAAGATCTTAGATCATACCATGTGACAAAAAGGATTTGTTGGCAAAATTACAAGTGTAATAATAGAAGCGAGTTTTAAAATAGTTTATTCCATTTTAAAATATATGTAAAACAGTTCGTTATTTAATATAAAAATTGATATATTATTAATTGAGACTTGATAACTGTCTTGTATTAGTAAAAAAATGTGTCTTCCCTAATCTAAATTTTAAAAATATAAAAAAAAATGTCATTTGATAACTTTAAATAGAAACTCTCTCTGTTTTTATTTACGAATACCATTTGAAAATAAAATTGTCTTTAAAAGATTACTAGATCTTTTATTATTATTTTTATTCAAATATCACAAAATATACATATTAATTATTCTATTAAGTATAAGGCTGCTTATAAAAAAGGGATGGAGGGAGTATACTTCATCCCTGTACTATTGTTTTGAAGTATAATAAATGCTAAGCTTTCATCACAAAAAACATATAATAAATGAAAAAATAGAAATATGAAGATGGTGAACAATCCATATCACTCTTCTAGACCAATATATTAATTGAACGTGAGGACAATCACATATTCATAGGATCTACAATTACAAGTGCCTTTTATGTCTAAAATCTTAAAATATTACATGGCTTCATTGATTTTTGTTTTATATTTCATGGTTGTAAATTAAAGATAAACCATTTCCTTCCACATAAATAGTTTGATTTTTTTTAACACTATATAATTTTTGTAAAGACCATAGGACTGATAGCACAGTAGCAACTTTGAGTCCAAATTATATACCTTAGTTTAAATTGACCAAGATTTACATAACATAAATATAACTGATCAAAATTATCAACCATATTTGGAATCACTTACTATCATAGTTATATATAAAAAATATTGAGAAAAATCCAAGTCATACATTCACTAAAGATATAGTCCAAATAGAATTTATAAATCTTAGACAACAAGTTGAATTAATTAAATCTTAAAGATAAGTATATCATAGTCTATTCTAAATCTATTATTGAACTACTCCAATTATCCATACATTATATCAATAGAAAAATGACACAAATACCACTTATAAAGTTTTGAATGATTTTCACTTTCAGAACGAAGTCAAATTTACTCAAATTATGGATACTAAAACTTCATTATCACCTTTCCAATGTGGAAAAGATAGCAACAGACACAAATTATCATAATCACCATCATGATGTTGATTTTGGTCTCAAATTCAATGTTGTTTGGTTATAGTACTAAATGCTTTGTGCCTACATCACTTTCACAATTGTTTCATTGAATTTTACTAATATGTGCAACTAATTATCAACATCTCAAATCCTAAGGTTTAGTTTAGATAAACTTCTTGTTTGTAGAAACTTCACAATAGAGACATGTATTTGGTTTCTAACTTAAAGACATGCATTAGTCTCGAAACATATATCATAAATGCTCCAACCTTCTTGATTAGTTTTTATTTACCAACAAAATGAGTCATTCGATCCATAAGTCACAATCAAGATCAATATGCAAACATTTACCATAAATCTAGGAAAATGTGCCATTTTCTATTAAGTAAAATTTCATGACAAATACTTGATACGATACAAATGCGTCGATATTGTTACTTTAAAAAATATAAAATATCGATAACGATACATATATAATTATTATTTTTTATAATTAAATAAAATATGAACATTATTTATAGAAAATCTAAATTAAGAAATTTATTTTATTAAAAAAAATTCTTAAATAAAATATGTTACCTTTTCCACTTTCATCCATCCATTTACTGTACCAACAAGCTAAAAATGGTGTAATCAAATTTAATGTCTTCAACAATTTATTGATCATCTCTAGTTTGAGACAACTTTACATTCGTAGAAGAGTCTTGAGAAAGGTTTAAGGAGTGTTTAAAGTGTGTCAAAACAAAAAAAATAGTGTTTTTACGACACTTGTTTGAATAATTTGACACCAGTCGCACGAGTGTCATACACCGACGTGTGTTGAACACTGAAATACGCCTAATCTCATAAGTATCAGCGTTTCATAATCACTATAAATTGAGTCACTTAATGATCAATATAAAGTAATTACTTCTGTTAGTATTTATTAGTTCGGTTAACAAAATAAAATGAAATTGTTAATTTGTCTACAAAATAGGATAAATTTTAAAAAATAATATAATACATTATTTATTTCGATACGTATACTCAACTGCATTCTTTGATGTATTTTTTTCCTGTGAAATGTATTTTATTTGATTTTATTAATATGATTTTGTTTTTTTCTTTTAATAAGTTTTTTATTTATTAAATTAATAACTATTTATTTGTTCGATAATATTAACAATCAGTTTAGGATTGAGCATCACAAACTTTATGCTTTTTATAATACTCTTTTGAGGAACTAAGATCAAAACTACAACCATAAACTTGGCATACAGGTGTATCATTTGGATGGATGCAATATGCTAATGTTAACTTAACCACATTTCTGAGCAAATATTGCGTGTAACTTTTCACGGATTTGTCTTTTGTTAAAAGCATTTAAGTGAATTAAAGTTTTCATAGTATTTATAAACTACTCTTAATATCAATTCTTAATTAATAAATACTCTTAATCTCAATTCTTAATTAACATTGAATTTTTAAATCTATTGAAATAGAAAATTAAATATGGCAATACATGAGTCATGTTGAGTAAATTTCAAATTTCGCTTCACCTATCCCTGTCTTGCATCCACCTGTTTATTGTGGCGATTGAAATTTAAATCTCATCTCCACTCCACTTCACCATATATATAAAAAAATTTAAATATTATATTTATTATAATTCATATAATAAATAATGGTTATTGATCAATAATAAAATAAAAATATATTAAAATCATATTTTCAATAAAAAATTAAAATTTATAATATATAAAAAACATTAAATAAATTAGTAAATTTAAATAAAAATTTAAATATAGTACTAATTTTACTAGTATTGATTTGAGGACGAATGTAAGACACATATTTTATTTTCATTTTTTTATTTTATCTTAGAAGACTTGATAAATTTCATTGTAATTAACTCATAGCGATATTCCATTCCCGAATTCAAATCCGTGACAAAATGTTCAACCTAACAATATCGACATATGTCAGTTGAGTTTTGAATTAAAGATAATATAGAATGACATTAATACCCTCAATCCTGTCCTCGTCTGAGTTTAAATTTTAAGAAAAATCTCCGCTCCATCAGAAGTAATTTTTCTTGTCAAAGTTGGAAAGGATTCAGTTGGGTGGGTTGGGTTGCCTGTTGGATACAAATCCTACAACCTTATGCTCAATAATCCATGCCAATTACATGATGAATAACCAAAGGCGGAAGCGTACCTGTGGGAATTGTCATTGATGAAATCCTGGGATGATGATGATAAAGTCAATGGGTTTGGTGATCTTCCTCAGCAAAACACTCTGAAGACCTTGCTCTCTTGATGGGGATAGAGAGAACCAGAGAAACAGAGAGTTTTCTCCTTTTGGATTTGTGAAACTGAATAGTCTTGTTATGTTTGCCTTGGGGACCACTACCCCTATATATAACTATTATTAGTTATATCCCAAATTGCAGTATTACTAATTCAGCCCCTCATTAAATTAGAAACCGCCTGGTATCTACACTATTAATTTTCATAATTATTATGCTCTTTAGCCATAAACTATTATATATTATTTGACCCCTAGTTTATTGGCTAATTATATAATGACCCTAACACACTTTATTAATTAATTACATATGTGACCCATAAATCTTACAATCTCCCACTGGTCACACATGTATCCTTAGGAGTGTGTTAGACTTTATGACGTCAAAAATGTCATTATAATTACCTTGAGCCTAATCCAAATTGTCCCGTTCATTAATCGTATCAGCACATGGAACCAAAGAGGCTTTCGTTATAATAAGCATAACTAAACCCATCAATGATCACCCGTACTGACACAACTAAATGACATAGACCCATTATGAAAAGTGTAACATGAAAATTACATGAAGTTGGTCAATGCATGTCAATTTTCAATTGGTCCTACTTTACCGAATGAGATCATACCATAACTTAAATGTACAAAGTAACCAAAACTGAATATTTTAAACTTTATTTCTGATCAGAAAATCCAAATACAATGTATTTGTATTTTACAATTAAACATAGAACATAAATTACATAATGGACGAAACTCCCACTAAAATCAAGATCCCTCAAACTGTAGTACACCCATGTGAGCAGTATGCTCATGAAAGACCTTGGGTGGTAGACCTTTAGTGAGCGGATCCGCAATCATGGAGTTTGTCCTTAAGTGTTCTATGGATATCTGTCCACTTTGTACCTTCTCTTTAACAACTAGGAACTTAATGTCAATGTGTTTTGACTTGGTTGAGCTCCTATTATTGTTAGAATACAAGACTGCTGATCTATTGTCACAATACAACTTGAGTGGTCTTTCAATCCCTTCAACTATTTGCAGCCCCGTGACAAAATTTCTCAGCCAAATGTCCTGGTCAGATGCCTCATGAATTGCTACGAATTCTGCTGCCATGGTTAATGAAGCAGTAAGACCTTGCTTGGCACTACGCCAAGAAACTGCTCCACCAGCTAACAGAAAGACATAGCCTGAAGTTGATCTTAAGCTGTCTTGGCATCCCGCAAAATCCGAGTCAGAGTACCCAGTGATCTCTAACTGGTCTGACCTCCTATATGTGAGCATGTAGTTTCTTGTTCTCTTCAAATATCTCATGACCCTTTTGGCTGCTTTCCAATGGTCAAGACCTGGATTGCTTAAATATCTGCCTAAAATTCCTACTATGAATGCTATGTCTGGACGCGTACATACTTGGGCATACATAAGACTCCCTACAGCTGAAGCATAAGGGATCTTTTGCATTTCTTGAATTTCCAAACTTCCCTTAGGGCACTGTTTGAGACTAAACTTGTCTACCTTAGCAACTGGGGTGTCCCCTGGTTTGCAATCCTGTAACCCAAACCTTTTGAGAACCTTATCGATATAGCTCTTTTGTGACAATCCAAGAATACCTCGAGATCTGCCTCGGTGTATCTGAATTCCTAATACAAAAGAGGCGTCACCAAGATCTTTCATCTCAAAATGCTTTGATAGAAATTTCTTAGTTTCGTGCAACATGCCTATATCGTTAGTGGCAAGCAGTATGTCATCAACATACAAGACCAGGAAAATATGTCTGCTCCCACTGAACTTATGATACACACAATCATCAACTGTATTCATCTCAAAACCAAGTGAGAGAATTACTTGATGAAATTTATGGTACCATTGACGAGAAGCCTGTTTTAGCCCATAAATAGATTTTCTTAGTTTGCACACCATATTCTTTGGGTCTCCCAACACAAAGTTTTCTGGCTGCACCATATAGATCGTCTCATTAATATCGCCATTGAGAAACGCTGTCTTTACATCCATTTGATGAAGCTCCAAATTAAAGTGAGCAACAAGAGCCATGATTATTCTTAAAGAGTCCTTCGATGAAACCGGAGAGAAAGTCTCTTTATAATCAATCCCCTCCTTTTGAGTATAACCCTTAGCTACAAGACGTGCCTTATATCTCTCCACATTACCATTGGAATCCCGCTTGGTTTTAAAAATCCATTTGCAACCAATGGGTTTCACTCCTTCAGGTAATGGGATAAGTTCCCAAACTGAATTGTCTTGCATGGACTTATACTCCTCATTCATTGCTTCGATCCACTTATCTGAACGAGGATCTTGCATGGCTTGATGAAAGTTGACCGAGTCGTCTTCCGTCTTGCCAACATTTTCCTCTACCTCATTGATAAATACTACATAATCATCCGAAATAGCATTTTTCCTTTCTCTAGTGGATCTCCGCAATGGAGCTGGCTCTTGAGGCACTTGTTCTTGAGGATCTTGAATTTGACATGGATTTTGTTCTTCCTGAACAATCAGATCATCTTGAGTTTGTTCAATGATGGGAAAGTCAATTGGTGGAAGAATCAGTTCTGGAATTGTTACCGATTCTTCCTCAAAGACAAAATCTTTGACCTTAATCTTCCCCCCAAACTCAATATCCTCAAAGAACGTTGCCGTTCCCGTCTCAAAAATTGTTCTCAAATTATGGTCGTAAAATTTATAGCCCCTTGATTTTTCTGAGTACCCTATAAAATAGCTGCTAATTGTTCGGGGTTCAAATTTCTTTTCATTCGGCCTATAAGGCCTTGCCTCAGCTGGACATCCCCAAACATGAAGGTGTTTCAGACTAGGCTTACGCCCAATCCAAAGCTCATAAGGTGTTTTAGCCGCTGCCTTAGTTGATACTCTATTAAGAACGTATGCTGCTGTTTTTAATGCCTCTCCCCAGAGTGACTCTGGCAAGGTTGAATGACAAATCATACTCCTCACCATATCCTTAAGAGTCCTGTTTCGTCTTTCAGCTACACCATTCATGCTGGGTGACCCCGACATAGTGTATTGTGGGACGATTCTACATTCCTCTAGGTATTTGGCAAATGGTTCCGGACGTTGTTCACCTGAACCGTCATATCTGCCGTAGTATTCACCACCACGATCATATTTGACCTTTTTAATTCTCTTATTAAGTTGGTTCTCAACTTCTGCCTTAAAGGATTTGAACACGTCTATTGATTGGGACTTTTCGTGAATTAGGTAAAGGTAGGCATATCTAGAATAATCGTCTATGAATGATATAAAATATCGTTGACCATTCCAAGAAGGAGTTGGAAATGGCCCACAGATGTCCGTATGTATCAATTCTAAGACGTCTGTAGCTCTATATGCGCCTAATTTCTTATCTTTAGTCTGTTTTCCTTTAATGCATGCTACACAAACGTTAAAGTCTGTGAAGTCAATGGAATCTAAAATTCCATCTGACACAAGTCGTTCAACTCTATTTTTAGAGATGTGACCTAGACGCTTGTGCCAAAGCACTCCTGGATTGAAATTGTCAATTTTTCGTTTAGTACCACGTGATTCCACACTCAGGGTTTCATTATAGTTAGCCACAGTTTCCAACAAATAAAGATTATCATAACCAGAAAGAAAACTGGTTCCAACAACATTCGAATTTAAAGACAAAGTAAATTCTTTATTTCCGAATGAACAATAATATCCTGATTTGTCCAAATAAGAAATAGAGACCAAATTCCGTCAAAATGACGGTACAACAAAAGTGTCTTGTAAATCCAAATAATGACCAGAACTTAATAATAATCTAAATTTTCCTATGGCTTCAACTTCTGCCTTCTTCCCATCTCCTAAATAGATGCATCTTTCAGTATCATTAGGCTTTCGGAAGTTCAGGCAACCCTGCATTAAAAACACTGATGTTAGTAGTTGCACCAGAGTCTAACCACCAAGTGTTTCCAGGTACTGAAGCTAAATTAACCTCAGAACAAACCAAAGACAGAATCATACCTTTCTTAACATGCCAAGCGTGATATTTGGCACAATCCTTCTTCACGTGTCCAAGACTCTTGCAGAAGAAGCAGTTGTTATCCTTAGTCTGCTTCTTTTGTTCTGGACCCTTAGCAGCAACTTTGTTCTTGGGCTCCTCAATTCTTTTCCTTTTGCCCTTGTCTTTAGAGATGCTAGTAAAGTGAGCGCTTTCAGTCCTATCTTGCTTCAGCCTGTCCTCTTCTTGCACACATAATGAAATAAGCTCATTAAGAGTCCATTTCTCCTTTTGATAGTTATAAGTCACCTTAAACTGACTGAATTGCAAAGGAAAAGACAACAATACTAAATGAATGAGTAAGTCATCTGACAACTCAAGCTTTAGTCCTTTAAGTTTAGAAGCAATGTTGGACATCATCATAATGTGCTCTCTTATATTTCTCTTGCCTTGATACTTCATGGAAATCAAATTCTGAAGCAAAGAACTTGTTTCAGCCTTATCACCTTTTTCAAAGCGTTTTTTCCATCTCAGCAAGGAAATTTTTAGCTGTAACTATCTCATCCGAGACAGCACCTCTAAAGACCTCAGGAATGCCACGCTTTATGATCATAAGACTTATGCGATCTGAGCGATCCCATTTCTCATACTCTAATTTTTCCTCAGAAGAACTAGAGTCCTTAGGAGTAGGGGGTCGATCAATTCTTAATGCAAGGTCTAGATCCATGCAGCCAAGAACAATCAGAATGTTCTCTTCCCATTCCTTAAAATTTGTCCCATTAAGGACAGGAATAGAACTCAAATTTGCAGATATGGAAGCAATAGATGTTGTAAATTAAATAAAGAACGAAACTTAGAAACTCACATTATAGGAAAATAAATCAAAAAATAAATAAATACATATGTTCAAATCATGGAATTTAACCCATCTCAAGATACCCAGTGCACCATTGGTGTCAAGTATTTGGACAGTAACATCAACTGCTAGTGGTACTCTTGTTGCAACTATCAAATATTGACAATAAGACATGTCAAACAATAAACCTTCCTTTAGGCCGATTTACTGCTCAAATGTATACCAAATAATTGTCACACATTTATCATCGCAGGTGTATATGTAATTCTGCCAAATATTAACCTTCCTTTGGGCCGGTCAATACCCGCATGAATAAACATATACACAGCCATTTGACACTCTTCACGATCAATTTAGACAAGAGAGGTCACTTTGGCGACGTCAAGTTTCAATTAACTCATTCAAAATGTCAAACTTGACTTGAACATATATTTATTATATCCAAATAAAACAATATTTTAAAAAAAATATCGTTCACTAATATAAACTGTGTTTCATTAGTATTTGATAATTATTATTTTATCAAAAAAAAAAAAATTGTGATTTTATGAACATAATGTTATCAGTGATTTTCTAAAGTTTTTCTTATGATATGTCTTCCTAATAACAATAGGGAATATCAATCAACAATAACAACCCTATAACAACCTTATAACAACCTTCCACTAAAGTGGGTATGCCAAAGTAACTCTCAGAGAAGATAAAACTACTCAAATTATATATTAAAGTAATAAACTCAGTGGTAGGAATAACATACTAAATTTGTAGATCAAACGGAGTAAGTTTGCTACACACATTTTACCACTGATTTTGAGACCAAAGAATAGAAATCTATTCGAAAGCAAGTTCATGGCAAAGGATTCAAATAATCTATATATCCAAATTTCCAAATTATAAACCCTAATTTTTCAATCATGACAAAATTCCCAAATTACAAACCCTAATTTTTTTCAATCATGTCAAAATTCCCAAATTGAATCCTTAAACAAAGACAATAACTGAATTTCATCATGAATTAAACATGGTAGGCTCTGATACGAATTGTTGGATACAAATCCTACAACCTTATGCTCAATAATCCATACCAATTACATGATGAATAACCAAAGGCGGAAGCGTACCTGTGAGAATTGTCATTGATGAAATCATGGGATGATGATGATAGAGTCAATGAGTTTGGTGATCTTCCTCAGCAAAACACCCTGAAGACCTTGCTCTCTTGATGGGGATAGAGAGAACCAGAGAACCAGAGAGTTTTCTCCTTTTGGATTTGTGAAACTGAATAATCTTGTTATGTTTGCCTTGGGGACCACTACCCCTATATATAACTATTATTAGTTATATCCCAAATTGCAGTATTACTAATTCAACCCCTCATTAAATTAGAAACCGCCTGGTATCTACACTATTAATTTTCATAATTATTATGCTCTTTAGCCATAAATTATTATATATTATTTGACCCCTAGTTTATTGGCTAATTATATAATGACCATAACACACTTTATTAATTAATTACATTTGTGACCCATAAATCTTACATTGCCATGTATGTAGGGAAAATATTAGGAAAGTGCAAGTAAACAAAATTCATGATTTTAGCTAGCTAAATGATATAACTCCAAGATTCCATTAGTATAACTGAATGGATGTTGAAGAAGCAATAAAATAATGAAAGAATCTTCCAAAATCCAATAGAAAGGTAACATTACTAACTCCTTTTCTTAAACAAAAAGTTGTGAATTCATATTAATTTGATCACAACATAAACAGATGATAGGCACATGATTATAAACTGATTAAGTTAAGTTAATACACAGAGTGAACATATGTAAAGAAAATAAAAGCAACGGGAATCACAACAATGTCAACAATAAAAAAGTCAAGTTTCTCAAAACATGAAAAAGGAGAACTGTAAATGTTCCTCAAAACAACAAAGTCAAAAAAAGAAGGCAAGTTCGTGAAAACATGTCAGGAGAACTCAAAAAGAAATAATCATATCTCACTTTGTTCCAATCAAAGAACAGAAATTACAGAATCATACAGACAAAGAAAATTTAAAAGGGTGAGTCAAATCGCACCCAGAATTTAGAAGGGTCTCACACTGTTCCAATCTTATGACATTTGAAACAGCAATGGTCAAGTTGTAATGTGAGGACAGTTTAATTAAGGAAAATGATATGACTCTCCCACTATTTCATGATTCACCATCATTCAAAAAACAAATGAATAATATTTTGCTTAAAAAAAAATCAAATGAATAAATTTCAATATGGTACATAAGGTATCATTTTCTCTCCAATTTACAAGATGTTTTTATTTTATTACCAAAAAACCACATTCATTTCTTTCAAATGGTAAATTACATCTATGAAAAATAATTCAAAATCACTAAAATAAAATAAAATATTGGAACAAATTTGTTAAGTTAATAGTTAATAGCATATAATTGCAAATGCATTTGTAATACAAATATAAGAAAATTTAATGATCAAAATATTTATATTTTTGTAAATGTAACGTTGATCACGTTAAAATAATTGGTCAAATATATATTGAATTAAAACTAATATATCAATATGAATAAAAAAATTGCAACAAGATAAGAAATCAAAATAATAGCATATCAAG